>JANTPZ010115232.1:0-52105 GCA_025593235.1 Vachellia pachyceras
CATCTCTTGTAACCAAATTTCAGGCACAATTCCAAAGAGCATGCCCATGCTAACTGCATTGAGCCATTTGAACATGTCATACAATAACCTTTCAGGGCCAATTCCAACTCAAAATCAGTTCTTTACTTTGAATGATCCATCCATTTATGCTGCCAACCCTTATCTTTGTGGAATCCCACTACCAAATAAGTGCCAAGGCAACGATGCTGCTCATCAAGTTCCTGAAACGAAAGAGCTGGAAGATGAAAAAGATCCAGAAAAAGTGTGGTTTTACTTTGTGATAGCAATTGGTTTCGTTGTTGGCTTTTGGGCTGCCATTGGGACTTTAGTGGTGAAGAAGAGTTGGAGATATGCTTGTTTTCGACAAGTGGAAGATGTAGCAGATTGTATATATGTGTTCACTTCAATAAAAATAACGAAGCTAAAGAGGCTGATCACAAACCATGTCTATGGTTGATATTTATTTGTAACTGTATCTATCTTTAATTTGTTATCGTCTCTCTTTTTTAGTACTATGTAATGTTTCAGTATGTGCGTGACAACAATAATGAAGGGTTTCTTTACATACATAATGCATGACTACCTTCATGATATACTTTTCCCTCTTTGTTAATCTAATAAATGATAAATAAGTCCTTATTACTGCTTACTTGTTATGTATGAATGACATAATAAGAATTAGGTTGAGGTTCTTTTATATGATATTTTGTAGATAACATTGTAATAAAAGGATTTGCAAGAGTAATTAACAAATTACCCTTTGGGAATGAGTTAGTTCCTCACATCGTGGTAAACCATTGTTTAAATTCTTGTTTGGAGGGTTGTCTACATTTATACCCGACAATGTCTCAAATAAAACTGTCTTCAGTAAAATGATACTTGTGCTTCACAAATCACAAAAACAAATTACTATAATGTTTTTGAATTTTGATACAAATAATACCACGTATTTATTTAAAATTAAAGCTAGCTTCATGCATTGTACATATTGAATAGCTAGTGCTATTTAGATAATGTTGTAACAAAAGGATTTGGAAAAGTAATCATCGGATGTTAGGTCTAATGACTAAGTTAGTCCCTCACAATGCGACACACCAATATTCGAATTTCCGTTGAGAGATGTTACACATTTTCATTCTAAATCACAAGCCATTCAATATGTATAATGCATGAAGCCTTTTTAAACAAATATATGGCACTATTTCTATCAAAATTCAAAAATCTTGAGAATTTTTTCTAAGCACAAATATCCTATTGCTGAAAGTAATCGCGTTTGAATTATTGTTGGGTACTAAATGTGGGTATATCTTCCAGTAGGGATTCAAAGATTGGTTCATCATATTGTAAGAAACTAACCCTTTCAACTAGAAATAGTCCTGATTGATTTATAGGATGTATTAAACTTAACACTTTTGGTCAACTGCTGTGAAATGAAGTGGACTATTTATAGAGATTCAGTTATATGGGTGTGGACCTTCATTCCACTTAAAATGGATTATGGGAAGGAAATTTCCTAATGTTGACAGTGAATAAACAACTCCGACGAAAACCGATGAAAGTTAATTTAGTTGATAAGGAAATTGGCTTACAGTCCATAAGGTTATAAGTTCAAAACACATTTCCAATGTGAGGATTTTTTTGTTGGAGATTTATAAATGCCTCTGTAAATGCTCTCTAACCCTAAAGGCCCACTCTTAGCCCTGTTGAGCTATCATAATCCAACTCACCTAAACTTTTTGAACAAAAAAATTCCACAAAAGTAATTTTTTTAAAAAAGAATACCCTTATTTATTGTGGAGAACATAAGAGAGAAAATAAAAAAAGGAGGAAAAAAACTAACCCTGACCCTTGATATAAGAGTCAACTGGTCTTTTAAAAAGATTAAAAAGGTTAAAATTAGTTAAGTATAACATATATTATGAAATATTTATGTATAACATTATATTATAAAGGTAAATTAATTTGATGGATAATGATATATATCAGTTAATTAGCTTCCTTAATCTGATTAAAAAAAAGTCAATTGGCTCTATAGTAAATACTAGAGCTAAGGTAAAATACGTGAAAGAAAGAAAATGTGTTTGTGGCAGAGAGAGAGGGAGAGTGGGGGAGAATGTAAATAGATGCATTTATATTAATATGAATAATTAGATGGGCCGAATTTGGAAAGTTGACAAATAAAATTTGAGATATCCTCTGAATGTTTCTAAGTAGGAATAATCAATTTTATTTTGAATAATTGGCCATACTAATTGTTATTTTGAATGGTAACAATAAATTTATTGTGTATTTCTTGTTGTCATATTCACTTGTTCATATACTTGTTGGATTCAGATATATTTGCTAATCCCTAGTAAAGGTGGCATATGTTGATCAAAACCTATTTTTCATTTTGAACATACAAAAATTTTCATCAAAGCAAAATTAAACCATTATTAATTACATAAGGATATTTTCATTCAAATGTCAAAGCTACATATATATTTATCTTTTTTTTCCCTACCTTGACCTAATATTAATTGTTTTCTTTTTTTGTTGGCAAAAATCATTCTTGGACTCTATAATTACAATATGTAATTATAAAAAAAAATCAGATAATGGTAACTTATTTGGCCAGCCGACTTATGAAGAATTTGGTTATAAAGAATAAAGATTTACTATAACATATTCCTACACTTCTCATGAAACAGCTAGGCATATTTTTTTAGAGGTTCCACAAGTACATTAATATTTATATAATTCATTTTTCAGAATAAATGCTCCCAAACCAAAATAAATAAATAGGCACAGTTTAGCCAAACTTCTTATATGAAATGACATTTTCTTCAATTGTGTACAAAAACATTAAATTATTTGATTATAGGATGCATATTCATAAATAGTAAAACCCCATAGGGTACAAAAATATAGAGACTCTAATTTTTTCTTTCATGAAATAAAATAGTACCAACCATGATACCATCCTACCAATAATTTAAACACGTTAAAATTAAATATTACAGTAGACACATATGTTTCACAATAATGTGATTATTTATATGATCCATTGTCTGAAATGAGTACTCCCAAACTGAATTGGATTAGCATAGGCGTGTTTAAGTAATAAATAAACAAATAAATACATAATAAAATAACTCAACAAATAAAGGGATTCAGGTCCTTCAAGCAGGTAAGCCTATATAAGCTTAATAATTGAGACAAATAAGCAAGATTTGTGGATTGTTGTAGTCACCCAGTATTCATCTACCCAGAAGCCCTTCTTGCCCATCTCTCATCTTAACACTTGCAACCTTCCTTCTCAAGTTCAATATATTCACATACAAAAGGTAAATTCTTTTTCTTTCATTATCAAAATTTGATAGAACAATAGACGTTTTTTCACTGAATCATGAGAATCCCATATGACACAGCAGCAGAACTAGGGATTCAGATGTCAAGGGATGAATCTCCCAAGTAGTCTCAATGTTCCCATTGACACCCATAAAAAAGCACGTAGCGCAACAAGAACCGGAAAGAATGGGAAGAAGATTCCCCTTCCATTACCAGCTTTCCTTACAATTGCAGTTTCATTAGCAGCAGGTATGCTTGCCTGCTTATTATCTCTCACCCTACTAAAGCTAGACACCTACTCAAGAGCCCGATTTCCATTTTCGGCCGCTGATGCAAGAGTGGTAGTATTGACTCAAAAAGGCTCGAAGAGCAGAAGACAATCTACTTGTACGAACTTGTTTCACACTGCTACTTTGACTGTAATTACCTTCAGCAGGCAGGCTGGAAGATTCATAGCCCACACCTAAACATATGACCAGAAACTAACAAATATTAGAAATCATTTCTCTCGTTTCTTTTTCCTTTTTTTTAAATACACGAGCCACTTGAAGCTCAAGTCACATCAACGTTAGTATAGAAAGCTCTTAAAGATGCCACAACACTAATAGTCAAGGAAGGTTTCTTCCAATGGAAGTCAACTTTGAAGAGCTCCGCACAAATGAGATGTGAAGCTTGTATCTCCATTCAAAACAGAGATAATAAAATCATTATTTAAGAAGTTGAGCTAAACCACCAACATTGTTTTGTGGTGCCGATGAATATACCTAAGGTTGATGAAGAGAAAGAAACATTAGCAAATTCTTTTGGACTCTTCATATGCCTTTCATGGAGCATCTAGAGTTGGCCACTTTTATATGCATTGTCTCCGAGGGGCAGAGATTGATCATGGTAATTTACAACATTACTGTCAAAAGTTTTCATACAAGGATGTGAAACAGTTTCCTGGCCGGTATGCCCCATGTCACAACGAAACAATCTGCATCATGGTACAAGTCAAGTGCACTTAATCCATCTTCAAACTCTAAGTTCTCCAATGGACTTTCTACCTTGGGCAATGCTGGTTCGGGATCTATGAGATCATTCATTTCTAAGAAGTCATCCTCATTGAAGAGAGGCTCCTCTACCTGAAAACTAGGAGCAGAGATGGCTTTAGGTGCTTCGGAAACATGCACATGAGCGAAAGCTTATTGGTTAGGGTCATAGTAATAATGGATGCTTGAATGAAACATTTTGATTGGCTTAGCAAATGCCACATCCTTAGAAATTTGATCCACCACCACAGTGTGTGTTTCTTTAGTAGCAACCTAGAGTGGATGGTTAAAAACAGAGTTAATGAAAAATCAAGGGAAAAAAAATCATGCAGGAACTGTAAATATTTGGCATGAATTTTATTTCATAAAGCACAAAATCACTTTTTTTTAAGTGGAGGCAAACATGCACTAAATTTTAAGAACCACAAGTTACTAAACAGACATGCCAAAAAATTAACATATAGCACTCAATTAATTATAAACTGTTCAGAGAAAAAATGGGATGCCATGTAAAACGGAAGATCAAAACCATAATCACATATTCTCTCAATCTCAAATAATACTCTTGTTCCTCCCCAAACTCCACACAATGTCATGACTTATTTTTACTAAGCAGGACAAATATTTAAACATTGAAACCCCATGATAGTTTGTAAAATTTTGCTCTTAAAGGAGTGTTAGCCTACAGAAGTCATGCCAAGATCACAGACAAGGAAAGTAAAATTGCTGAATAAAATTTCTACTGATCACAACTATGATGCCAGCACTCATGAAGGCCATAGCTTACTGCCCTCTTTTCTACAAACCCTAACCACAATAAGAGAGACAGAGGCCAGAACTGGAGTAAAAGAGGACAGAATAAATGTTGGATAATGATGGACTCCATGACATTCACCATTCAATTTACAATCTTTATGCTAATAAAGATAATTTACACGTTAATATACAGTTTAGTAAATAATGCGTTTTCACCATCATTATGAATTCATGATGGAATTAAAATAATGATAAAGCAAAAAAAAAAAGCTTGAAGATGATACCTTACAATTCTGGCATCTTGCAAGATCTTCTTCTAATGTGTACTCATGCATAACCAAATCAGTGCACCCACCATGTAGTACTTTACCTCTATAGAAAACCAGTGTCGTTTTCACCCCAACTACCCGAGAACTGTAGGCAATGTTACAATCCTTCCCTGTTGCTTTCCAGTACCCATGTCTTGTTGCTCGATTAGTCCTACCACTATTATGATACTTTCTGTCTCTA
Source organism: Vachellia pachyceras (assembly GCA_025593235.1). Lineage (NCBI taxonomy): Eukaryota > Viridiplantae > Streptophyta > Magnoliopsida > Fabales > Fabaceae > Vachellia > Vachellia pachyceras. Next base: position 5,628 of record JANTPZ010115232.1, read on the forward strand.
GGGCTGAAAAACAATCATTGCCTATCTCCAGTTTTTAGCACTGACTGCCCTCAAAGCATTCAAATTATAAGCATATAAGCAGTAAAGAAGATTGACAGACTTAAGCTAACTAATCATAGAATCAGAACACATGTTCAAACATAGAATTAGATTAAGAAAACTCATCTAGTGAGTCCATGAGCTCAAGCTTTTATCATCCATCACCAAGAGACTAAGGAATTAGCCTCTCATGGCTCCAAGCTTCTTGCAATCACTCCAAGTTCGTTTTTCCATGAGGGAAGCCAAGAAGGGGATGAAAATACGGAGAAGAATGTAATGAAAGTGGTTTAAACGATCTGGAATTACAGAAAAAGGTGGAAAATGAAGAAAAGTAGAGGCTTGAAGTGTGAGGTGGGTGGAGGCTTGAGAGAAAATGGTTTAGGCTCTTCCCTTGTAGATCTATAGTATGGAGACTCCCTGGTTCATGGTGACTGCCCCCTTGTGATTAGATGCAGGTTGATCTAATCCAAATTGCATAGTTTCACTAAAGTGCTCTCAGGTCACAACTTGAGTAAGTGAAGTTGTGGCCTGAAAGGTCAGATATCATCTGATTCAGCTACAAAACACTTACAAACAAAAGCAAAGAGCTTTTTAAAAATTAAATAAATTAAAGGTCAATGCATTTATAGTTTGAATGAGATAATTGATCTTCTTTACCCTTAAATTAACATTATCAAGAACGACATAAATGTAAAATAAGGGTAAAAATATTACAAAATAACATAAAAATTTAAGAAAATCATGTAAATATTGAGTTTTATCAATTGGTTATTGGAAAAAATAACGTTGGAATGAGTTGTTCCACTTGATTAGGAACCATTGTCTCATTACATTTTCCGTGCTAATATTTCTTGATATATTTGTGATGGATTATTTGTTTCATTGGGCATGAGGCCCATGGACTTTTCGTGATGAACTGTTTGGATCATCATTGCGATGATATCCATGGATTGTTGGAACGAATTTGTTGTAGGCTTGCGGGTGGGTTTTATGGCCTGAGTCCCAATCCCGGGGTGACTGGTTGCATTTTCTGACCATGTTAGGGTTTGACGTCATGACCTCCCACAAGCGTGTTAATGCCTTCACAAATTAAGTTGAGAAGAACATGCAAACTTTGAATACATTACTTCAAAACCAAACGCAAATAGAAATATAAATATATATATATATGTTTCAATATAAAATTTATTAATGCACTTTTCAAGAATCCATATAAATTATATTGTAATTTCAATAATAAATATGAAATACTTTTTATATTTTTGCTGTAATTTTATTATAAAATTAGTTGCAAATGAAATAAATTTTGCTATTATGAAATATATTTAATAAAAAGTTGAGTATTATGCAATCTAATTATGTTATATGGCAATTAAAACCGAATGATTTGAAGAGGGAGATATACTTACGTACTTTTAGAGTGTCACTTCCACCGTACTCTGTCAAATAAAAATGTTCCGAGTGTCATATATTCTGAATCTTATATCTCATAAGTTCCTCTTAATTATTTCTCTTTTCTCATAATAAATATTTATTATAATGTGTTATGAAAAAAGATAAATAATTAGGAGAAATTTATGAGATATGAATCCACAATAGGGGATACTTTGAATATTTTTATTGGGTAGAGTATGGATGATGTAATACTTTAAGAGTGTGTAAGTATTTCTCTGTGAAGAGATTATAAGAAATCTAATTATTACATATTATGAGTTATTAATAAGTATTTTGATTTGATTGATCATTCAAATATAAAATTCCCTTTAAATTTAACTTAGTTAATGATGATAATCAAGGGTTGTTGAATAAGTGTCTAATGATATCAATTGGTTTGTACTTGAAAATATGTTTAACTCATTGTCATTATTCAAAATAATGTAGGATTATAATTTAAAGTAAATAAATTTGAAATTAGCGATGCAATTATAATGAAATTCAATTAATGATGGAATTAACATTCAAAAATTCCGTGGCAAGAAATTTAGCAATATAATTCTTTGTCATAAATTTTTATCGGTAATTTTTCCGAAGGAATTAGCCTCTACAGTCGCAGCATAATCTTTTGAGACTTCGTTCATGTGCTTATCATTGTGATAAGCTCCTCCAAACCACTATAAATGAACTATCCACATCTGATTTGGATTTGAATATTTTTATTTTTATTTTTATGAAAAAATAATTTTAATGGGTATAAAAACTAAAATAAAATTAATCTATTAACTACAATATTTTAAAAAAGATATTGTAATTTTGAAGATCTATTCCTATTTCATATGTGGGTCGAAAAATTAGGAGGCCAATAAAATAAACGCCTGCAACTATTAGTAGAAATAAATAGGAAAAGAAAAGGAATATGAAAGTAATTCATATCAAAAAATTAAAATGTATTTGATTTTTTAAATTTGAAATAATAAACAATAATTATGATGATAAGCATTAAATAAAAAATATTATCTTTACATAATCCCTATTTCACACTTCCAGCCAAAAAATTAGGAGGCCAATGAAAAATTATCATCTTCACGTTATTATTATCTGTAATTATTTGTAAGATATTCTCAATCTAAATATATTAATTCATAATCTTGTAATTTTTTTTGGCCAAACATAATATTGCAATTCAAATATAAACCCTAGCTCTAGTCGTTAGAGGGAAACTGGAATCTAAAGAGGGTAAAGGCTTAAGTGCGATAAATGAGTGAGTTCGATGGAGGGAACAACCAAAGCTAGCTTAGTTCATCAAAATCCCATCAAAATGACTGAGTTTTAAAATCTTCCTGAACATCTCATCCTCTCTACATCATGAATTTTATTCCTTACAAGGATGCGACTAAGCTTAGTGTTTTATCCCAAGCCTTTAATGTGGCTTTCATTTCCTGTACTCGAATTTGATGACACATCCTTTCAATATGAAGACAGCCAACACAGATTCTTCCCTTTCATCCTCAAAACTCTCCAGCTTCGTTCTCCTCATATCAATAATTCTTTGCAAAAGTGTAGACTATTCCATTATTACAAGTCGAGGACCGAGGCGCCTTTCTCTTACCAACCTACATTTGATAAGCTGGTGAACTTTGCCATGCTAGAGAACAATTGTAAAGAGATAGCTTTTTGTATAACCTCTTCAGGCTATATAAACGTGAGATCTGAGCAGGATTAGGAAAGAAAGTCAGAGGCAGTTTCTTCGAACGGCCCAGAAAAACCTCAAATTTTGGTTTTCTTCAGAAATTAATTGAGGACAATTCTGGAAGCAAAATGAGGAAAGAAAAATTGTAGAAGTATCATGAATTTTGAGAATTTTTAATGACCATTCATAGGTTAGGTGATTAGGAATCCCTAAAAAGTACTTTTGGTCCGATAAAGTAGCTTTATGAATAGGTAAGGTAACTTTATTTGCATAAAGCAGATTGGGAAAATTGAGATTGTGCCATATGTCATTATTTAATGCAAAGTAAAAAGTAAAAAAGATATTTTAACCATGTGCTAGATTATATCAGAGTAAAGTTACTTTATCAGTGGGTCTCACACATTAGCGCACATAAGGATACTTTTTTTTTTGTTAAGATCTTTCTAGCTATTTCAAGAGGCCAAGCATGGAGGAGACAAGAGGGAGATAGCGTGAAGAAGGAGCACCAAGAGAGCAAAATTTACATGAATGATACTATAGGCCCAACCTTAAATCATCTAGAGTTAAGAAAATTTAAACCCCCTTCTCATAATAGATTAAGGAAAATTTTGAAGGAAGCTGTAAAATAAACTCATCTAGAGTAGTTCGATATCAAATATCTCAAGATTAACATGACTACATCAATCCACCCTTAAAACTTTTAATTTTTGCGAAGCAGAGAATGTCTCCTTACTCTTCCCAAACAGTATAGCAATCATCATTTAATAATCTAAACCAGTTAAAGTTTCCTTTTTTGTTATTTTGTCCTTAAAAAAGAAATGCTAGAGTTCTCAAAAAACGGCTTCTCCTTTAAAATTTACCTGAATGTACTACAGGCCCAACCTCCTGGGAGATTTCAATAAGTTGTTCCTCTGTGGCATCATACGGTATATTCCCAACTAAAATATATCCAAAGGGGCAAACCAATAGTCATAATTTGGAACAACTAATGGTCATAAAACATCACATGAATAAGAAATTAATCAAAGAATAAAACTTCGAAATTCCCATCACTACCCCAACATTCATCAGCCCCCAATGACTTAAAACTCGAAATCTATGAAGAAAAACCAAGCTTTAAGGATAAAGAAATACCAAAAACGCAGCGATGCTGGGAGGTGGCCTTGAAATCAAGAAGAGAAGGAGAAGGTGAAGCGCCTCTCCATATTCTTCCTCCTAGTGAGCATGCCTCTGCAAATTGATGCGAAAACCAGATGCCTTATAAAAGGCTTTCAGAGACGTTGAAATTCCTCGCCCCGGAGCGCGGGAGAGCAGATTCGCACCAGTTTATTGATGCAGTTCCCTCTATTGCAGGGAGTGCGGTCTGAGGAAGACAAAAGCTGGGGGTTTCGATCTTTGATTAGTCCAGAGGCCAGACTTCACGCCTCAGCTCGAGCCTTTTATTTTCCTTAAGAAGCTAATCAGACAGAAACAGAAGAGCAAGATTAATTAATGGATTTATTTAAATACATCAATCACGAATCATCAATCGTTAATCATCGACTGTCTACATTTTTGGGAGAAGGGTATAAGTAGAGAATATATTATACATGAATTTCTATATCATGCAACTGAATTTGAATTTTGAAGGAGTGTAATAATATGTCCTTTTTTAATTAATTTTTTAATTGAGATTTATCCCTTATTATCACATTTCCAATATAATCAGCATTGCGACACTAATCATAATTATTATTTGCGCAATTTGATTGGGTTCCTTAAATTTTGTTAAGTTTTCCCGCAAATTTATTTGTATTTATACTACAATAAGTTAAATTTTTAACTTTTAGATATATTCCATTCACGGAGAGCAAAAACCTCCCATCTATCGAAGTGAGAGAGCAAAACCATTTCGCTCTGTGAAGGATCATATGTGATAGCCTGTGGACCATTTCGGGGCCACTTTTGGAAGTTTGATCGCCATTGTTAACAATTGAAGAGATGAATATGACCACTTTTGGTGCGGTCGATGAGAGCACTGGCGGCGGTTATCAAAATCAATGGCGGGGTTGAAGGCGCCATGTGAGGCATATTCTTCTAAGTTGAGCTTCGGGTTGGTGAGATGAGAGGTGTGGCGGGCATGCAAATTGTGCTATTGCAAACCTCTGACCTCCATTGCTCATATATCAACTGACCACCCACCAAATCTCTTGTGACCCATTCATAAACACCTACTGAACCTCTAATGACCCAATCATGAACCCAAGTAGAACAAACACCTTATGATTCAGAAAAATTAAAAAAAATCATATAAACAAAGTATCAGAAGAAACCTCTACGGATGGGGATCTTGAAGACAAAGTCACAATTAAAGATGGGGATCTCGTCACCATCACCGACTTAGATCGGGATCTCAAAGTTGAGAATGAAGTCAAAGATGGGGATCCCTTTGTCGACACCATCGCGAATGGGTTTCTTGAAGATGAAGTCAGGGATGGCGATCTCATCGTCATCATTGATGGTCGAATATCGTTGTTGTCATCGCTAGAGGTGCCATTATCGTCGTGGAAGGCTGAGGTCAGTGATGAGGCAATGGAGTCGGGCTTGAAGGAGGTGAAGAATGAGAGACAAAAATAGAATTTTATGAAATTTTTCACAGTTACATGAGTTGTCTGATGGAGGTCAAATCCATCAATTTTGATGGAATTAGCTTTTAGGTGAAAATCAATTCCATAACCCAATAAGTATATCAAACAAGTTTAAAAGCATAGAATTTAATTACATTCCCATTTCCATGGCTCAATTTCACTATATCAAATGGGCCCTTAACATACACAATCAATATGGATATTGGGAGAAAATTGTAAATTTAAAAGATAATTTTGATTGAAAGGATCGGCTTAGGACTACTGATCACATGCTAGACAAAGGAAACATATATATTGCAAAGTAAAAGAAATAAAGATATATAAGCTAAATTGGTAAAAAATACGCCATGCATGCCAAATCACCGTTAACATTTTGCCATCAAGTACCTCTAAAAATATTCAAAAATAAACAGAAAATCATTTCAGTCAAACCATCAAATTTTAAATTATGGTGTACTTTGCTTCTTCAATTTGTAATTGGAGCAAATTAAGTCAAGAGAAATTTAATTGAGCGAAAAGAGACTCGGCATTATTTTTAGTATTTTTTTCTTTGTTTATAGTAGAAAAACTGATGATACAGATACACATAATTCCCTTAAATTAGAACATTATTTATTCATTTACAAAAATGATATTATTAGTAACATTTTTTAAAAGAAATTCAAACCGTTTGTATGACTAAACCTTAGAGCTCCCTCAAAAATGAAAATTATTTTACATAAGACACTTATTGGAACACCTTAAATGATCAACATAACTAATACATTTTTTAATATACACTTTCCCAACAAAATTAGCAACTTGTGAAATCTCACTCCAAAGTTATCCTTGAACTTAAATGTAAAAATTAGTTGAGAGAAAAAATTAATTTTAAATTTAATATCTTAATCCATTTTTTTCTCCAAACCACCAAATTTATTTCACGCACTCATGGGCACACACTAACGAGATAATTTTTAGAGAGGTTATTTTAAAAACCAACACATAATTTTTACAAATGAGTAAATTAACTAATTTTTTAAATTTATATAAATGGGTTGTTTAACTCTCACATTTTTTTTCTGGTAATGGTTTGTTATGAGTTTTTCTAAAGAAAAAAACCTCGTACCTCATCTCATCTCATCATTTACCCTATACCTTAGCGCATAAGGTAAAACGGCAAAGCCCATATCAATAACACAAGTTGGCCCAATAATAACTCATAAGCCCATTTAAAAAACAACGAGAACTGAAACTATTTCCCAATGTTGGGGCATCTTATAAAACATGGTGAATCATAGGGTGAGATGATTTATGATTATACCAATGGACCCATCGTCCTTGGGTTCAACTGGCAAAACTCTTACCTAATGAGAGAAGGTTCAATCTTGGGGAGTGCCACTTTGTTGTGGCTCCAATCGCGGCACATGGGGAGGCATCAACGCATCTTAGTGAAGTTGGGTTGACCTACTTGTGTGGTCAGAACTAAAGGGCTTGTTTGACATGCCCTAGTGCCCGTAGGGACAGACCCCAGTAGATCATGAGTTATGTGCCCTACCCTTGGATCGTGGGTGAGCCCAACCCCTTTCCAAAAATTTTCTTATAAAAAAATGATTATACCATTGGGATATGATCTAGCAAAAACAAACTTGTGTTGGTGATCTCTCTGTTTTTAGCTTCCTGCCCATTCGAACTCGCATTTTGCCGTTTGGTGCATCGCACACAAACCTGCAAGCCGCAAGTCTTCAAGGTGATCTCTACCTTGAACTTGTGTTGGTGATCTCTACCTACACATAAATGAGTAAATAACAACTATGTTTCTCAACCAATGAAAGTTGTCCAATTGGGAAGAATAAGCTAATAACCCATAAAATTGCATGTTCAAGTCTCATCGTCGATTTAAAAACCTTGTTGATAGATATATGTTAATACTTCTATAAGCTCATTTTAAGTCTGGAATCATATCTAAACTTGGTGAGCCTCTAGGACGAACTCACTACAAAAAATGTTGTATTAGTAGCAGTCATTTTATATATTTGTAACGGTTTTACTCGCTATAAACACTTGTACTAGCAGTTTACAAAACCACTACAAAATGCAGTGTGGCAACTGGTTTAACATCGGTTCTACAGAACCGCGACGCATATAGCAAGAACTGCTACTACCTTTGCAGTGTTTGTGATAAACCGCGGCAACACAAATGTGACGAGGAGATGACGTGTGAACATTTTTAGTGGACAAAAAACTGCTATTAATTCAGTCAAACATGGCTGTTGAGTTTGACGTTTGCAACGGTTATGGAACTGTTACTAAATTGAAAATGGAAATTCCCGACCTTTTTTTACAAGTGGAAACTTTTCCCTCCAGAATGTAACGGTTTTTGCAACCGCTGCTACATTAAAATACAAATTCATGCCATTTATTTTGAGTAGTGGACAAATTTTACTCTAGAAAATTGTAGCAATTATACAACCGCTACCAGTTATAGTGAAAATTTAAAAAAATTAAAAAATTGTAGCGGTTTTAGAACCACAACTAAATGACATCAAAATATTAAAACATTATTCATAAATTATAAAATACAAAATACGATAATCTATAATTAAAATATTTTTTATGCCTTTATAAATTACTACTGGCCATTGAACAAAAAAACAATTAGCTACAGTTTAAATAAAATATCACACAATAAAATGATATACTGAAATACTAGGGGAGAGCAAAAAACCCGCGGCCGGCGTAACTGCCCATCAGTGGCCAGTAGTTCTGCCCGAAAATTATAAAATACAAAATACGATAATCTATAATTAAAATATCTTTTATGCTTTTATAAATTACTACTGGCCATTGATGTCCGTACCTGGCAGAAATTCCCTGGATTGGCCTCACCCGTCAGTGGCCCGTTACGGGCGGGCTACGGGCATGCTTACGGGTTGCCCATAGCCCGCCCGTATATATTTTTTTTAAAATAAACTAGGCTGACATTGCTCCTTCCATTTACTTGAGCTACTAGCTTATCTGGCTCTCTTCATCTCAGTCTCACTCACTCTCCTCTAATCTCATTGACCTACCCTATCTCCCTCAAACCGTGACCTTGTCTGCGGCTTGCCGGCTCCCTCAATCTGATCCAGTGCTCAACTTCTCCCATTCCGACCATAAACCTCCAGAGACATTCACCTTCGATGATCTCCTCGACTTCTCCCAGGCAGACGCTTTCATTAATAATGTCGCTAGCAACTCCTTTAGTCTCCATGCTCTTAAGAAGCAAATCTCAAAACCCCCAATTTATGCCACTGGTCTGGCTTTTCCTTTATTCTCCATGCCTCCTTTTCTTTCATTTATTTGGAGTAGCTAGAAGGGCTGCTCTTCAAATTTGCCCCAAGAGTTTATGCCCTTGTACTTTGGATTCACTTCTATGCTTTCCCATTCAGATTTAAGGATTTCATTAATCGCACTTTGTGGGGTTTTCTATTTGGCAGATTTGTATTTATGTGGAATCCTTGCCCTTTTCTTTCATTAATAGTAGCTCCTTGATGGCATTCCTCCGTTGATGGCATTTCGGTAGCTTAATCAAAGCTTTGCACTTCATTGATATTTTGAAAATTCAGCTGAGACTACTTGTTCATGCCTCATTTGATTTTTTATACCCAATGACCCAATGATAGGGAGAGTAAAACTTGGCTATTACAATTCAAGTGAGTTGAAATGTCCCCTTGGGGCTCAATAGATATACCCAATATCCAAATGGAACATTTGTAGTTGAAGTTTTGTTATTGGAATGTCTTCGAAAGCAATTCTAAAAGCAATTTTGATCATTAAATACCTGAGTTACAGGTATTAAAAGCTTTGCGCCTGCTTGAAGATACTGTTAAGAGGGTGAGTAAAATTTTGCTTGGTATTTCAAACAACTTGTCAATTCATTAACTTAACTTGTACAATAATAACAAGCTTTGGAGGAAGATGGTGTGTTAATGGTGGCTTCCAAAACATCAACATTGGAGGAATGTTGTGGAGCTTGGACATTAGAATTCAAATGAGCTCTATCTGATGGCATGCAATCTTGTGAAGGATTATCCTCCAAAGTAAATTTTCTTGCACTAATAATTTTTTATCTTCTATGTCAGTTGTTATAAGAACCGGTTATGTCGATGATTTAAGCATCAGGTATATGTGCTGATAAATTTAAGCACTGCACTGCAGGAAACGTGTGCTGATTTGAATTTGTTCATCAGGAATTGAAGCATCAGCCATCAAGTATATGTGCCGATTTAAGCAGACTAGTAAAGGCATTGCTTATCAGGTATATATGTGTTGATTTAAGCATTAAGTATATCCATATATGTGCTGATTTACCAACACAAAAATTCATTAGCATTTGAATTTTAGTTAGCTTGATTATTGACTGTCTGACTCACTGGTTAATGGCATTGTTTATCATTTGACTTTAAATGCTTCTTGCTTCAATGTCCAAAAAATCAGATTGCTTCTTGTTAATAATCAACACAAAAAATCAAATTGCTTCTTGTTAAACGGGCTGCCCGTTACCCGTCTAAAACCCGGCCACTTATACGTAGCCTGTTTAAAGGAGGTTAAATAGGTTGAACTACGAACATTTAACGGGCGGGTAATGGGCTGCCCAACCCGCCCATTGCTCTCCCCTATGAAATACCAAAAAAATTTATCAATAAAATAGTTTTATACTTTTATAAATCACTACTACCTATTGAACAAAAAATAGCTATTGTTTAAATAAAATTTCACACAATAAAATGATAAACTGAAATACCAAAAAAATAAACTAAGACAGAAAAATAAATAGCTAAAAACAAAAGAATATAAATAAACAATAAAAATAAATAAATAAACGTACAAAAAAATAACAAAAGTTAACTTTAAATTAAAAAAAAGCAAACAAAAGCAATCCATAAGATAAGAGAGCAGAACGAGCAGATAAGAGAGCAGCGCAAGGAGATAAGAGAGCAAGCAAGCACATAACACCAAAGTTGGAGCAAAGAAACTGAGAGGGGGAAGGGATAAGTCACTGTATTTTTTCAACGGTTTAGGCCACGTTATTTTGTAGCAGTTCGTTTAGCAGCAGTATGTTTTATAGCGTCTTAGGTAATGTTTTTTTGCAACGGTTATATGAATTTGCAGTAGTTATAAATCACTGCAAATACGTGATATATGAAAAAAAATTACATACCTTACTTATTTATTCATTTTCATCAGCTCTGACAAGAGGTAAATTTTTTCTCCTACGGAAAAGAAGTTTTAAAAATCAGTATGATGGAATGGCTCCGCCTTATGTGTCAACTGCTCATCACTATCACCCATATCATAAATATCTCTGGGCTTAAGATGAACAACAATACTCCAATCTCGATGCTTCTGATCTTCGACATAATAAACTTGTTGTGCCTCTGATGCTAGAATATACGGCTCATTGTCTTGAGAGTTGCATGTGTGAATGAGCATTGAGAAATTAACCGATGTGATGCCTAACTCATCAGTAGTTATTTCACGAGGAGTTGTCGTATTTTCCCAAGAACACTTGAATAGCGTGACGATGAATTGACCTTGATAATTCAGTTTGATGATGTCAACCAGTTTTCTATAGTAGGAGACACCTACGAAACGCATCTCACCGTCACTGGAGCTCGCATAACTTCTTGTACTGAAGGTCGCAAAAACCCCGGAATTTTGGGTGAAAGAACTTTAATTGCATGAAAGTGCCCAAAACTTGAATTCGTTGATGTTGTATGCGGTAAACCTTCTTGTATACTGGAGCGGGCCAATGGTAAGACTTGTCAAATCAACTGGGTGGGGGTTGTTGTCATTGCGTATTCGGCATGCAAACCAACTTAGCAGTTTTCTATGCGCCCTTCTCTTAACCTCAATGAACGTCTGTGCCCTAATACGTAGTTGACGTTTGACATAACTTTTGAACTCTCTGTCATGATTAAACATACATTATAGGAGTTGGTAAACATACGTTAAATTAATAAGATAATAAGTTGGTATTAATACTTACTCATTAGGAGTATTAATGTCTTCAACTGGTCTCCCAACTGGAGGGAACAAACTGTTTGTTAATGTTAAGAGACCAACATCAGGACAATCATCAACATGAGGACGATGGTTGAAAGATGTCTTGATGTCATCAGAGTACCATGAATAGAAGTTTATGACCTTATCCCCTATATAACACTCTGCTATTGAACCCTCTGGTTATGCCTTATTCCTGAAATGACTTCAACTTCCCTAGAACCTATAATAAGTTAAAACAAATAAACAAATTAGTAAATTGGTGATGTACCGATGTGTGTAAATAATGTGTGTGAGTACCTTTCAATGGGATACATCCAATGATATTGAATCGAGCCACCGAGTTTTGCCTCTTGAACAAGGTAAACAGTGAGGTGCACTACGACAGTGAAAAAGGAAGGAGGAAAGATCATCTCCAAATGGCACAGTGTGAGAATTATCTATTGTTGCAGTTGATCCAACTCCTCAGTGATAAAAACCTTTGCACACAGCTTTCTGAAGAATGAACAGAGCTCCACCAAGACCATTAACACTTCTAAAGGCAATGTGTTTTTTAGTGCTAATGGTAGTAAGTATTGCATAGGACATGTGAGTCATAACTCTTTAATCCAGATACCTTTCAAGACTGCAAATCAATACACCTTGACATGTTGCTGAATATCCATCAGGAACCCTAATGTTCTTCAATGTTGAGAGGAACATATCTTTATTCAACTTTGTTAAGGTAAATTTTGCTGGTTGAAACTTGTCATTGTCGTCTGGCCAAGCATCTTGACGAATTCCAATGGACTGTAAATCTTTCCTTGCTCAAAGATGATCTTTAGACTTCCCAGATTCGTTCAACAAGGTGTATAGAACGTTATCACACACATTCTTTTCAATGTGTATCACATCAAAACTGTGACATAACATGTTAGTCTTCCAATAAGGAAGAGTAAAAAATATACTCCTCTTCCGTTATTGCTGAACCGTGTCAACCTCCAAAATACTACGTAGTACGCTTCCACCTCGTTCTAAATCATCCTTTTTTCCAAACTCAAAATGAACATCATCAAGCTGACTCAAAATATCGGAACCACTTAACATGACAGGTGGTCCTCTTCTTTCTTGTTTTCCATCGACAATATTCTTGGCAGCCTAAATTTATGCTTCCCATCAAGAAATCAATGATGACCGATAAAGCACCACTTCTGACTGTATGGAAGGCATAATGGCTCTGCGTCAAAGTTATACACAGGACAAGCGAGTCCAGTATGCACGTTCCATCCACATAAAGTTCCAAGACCCAGAAAGTCACTTATCATCCACATCAAAGCTGCAGACAATTTGAACAGTTTCTTATCATATATATCATGTGTCTCAATCCTATCAATCCACAATCCATCCATCTCCTTTATCAAAAGTTGCAGGTAGACATCAATATAGTTGGTCGGTGCTTTCTTTTTTGGGATGATCATAAACAAATGAATGAGTTTTACTTCATACACATCCTTGGAGGCATATTGTATGGAACTAACACCACAGGTCAAATACTGTATTTTGTGCTTAGGTTCCCAAAAGAATTGAATCCATTAGCCGCTAGAGCAAGGCGTATGTTTCTGGGATTTACCTCAAAATCTGGAAATTCTTTACTAAACCTCTTCCACGCCTCAGAATCTCGCAGATGTCTTAACTTACCATCGAGATTCACTTCAATAGCATGCCACCTCATGTGCTCAGCCGTTTAGTTGAGAAATACAATCTCTGAAGTCACGGCTTTAAAGAAAAATATCTAAGAATCTTCGTAGGTTTCTTCTTCTTGTTCTTCCCCTTCCTTTTCAGCTTGTATCGTCAGGTGTTACATCGCATGCAAATTTCTCTACTCGCAACTTCTCCCTAATAAAGCATGCAATCATTTGGACATGCATGGATTTTTTTGTACTTCAAACCCAATTTATTGATAATCTTCTTTGCATCATAAAAAGATGCAGGGATTGTTGCTTTAGGAAATGCTCGAGTAATAATTCAGGAAATGCATCATAAAAATAACCGCTACTAACGTTATTACAATTTCATTATAATTCATAATATTATTTATAATTTAAATTTAATTAAATTATTTATAATTAAATTAAATTTAGATTATTAAATTTAAATTATTTTCAATATAATTTAGATTATTAATTTTAATTGAATTGATAAATGAATTTAAATTATAAAAATTTAATAATTTCAATTAAAAATGTTCGAAAAACACAAATATTAAATAAATAAAAAACGTCTAAAAATAAAAAATTAAATAAATACAAGAAAGATCTGAAAATACAACTAGTAAATAAATACAAAAATATAAATCAACCATCCGACAATGGGAAATGGGGATGGTCGTCCAGATCCACGGGTGGCTAGGGAGCTAGGGGCTGAGGAGTTGGAGGTTGGGGAGCTGGGGTCAGTGGAGAAGTTGGGGGTCAGGGACTAAGGCCGGCATTAGAGGTAACTGTAGTGGAGCAGCGTCAGGATAGGCAGCCTAAAATGCCATCTACAACATGACATTCGTAGGCTGCCTCCATATCTCCATCCGAGCCTCCATCTTGGTTTGCACTAGGGCCTCTATCTCCTGCACCCGCGACTTGGCCTGCTACTCCACCTGCGCCTCAATCTCAGCATGCAGCGACTTTCTATCCACATCTGAATCACTGTGCCTCCGAGGTCTAGATGTGGTCGCCTAGGACGCAGTAGCAAAGCATGAAGTCCCAGCCCCATCCTCTGCCCCATAGATAATGGTCCCTAAACCCGACCCCCGGGAGTCGGCCGGGGTGTCTATCATGCCCCTCCATGGTCACTCAATGAGGCAGTGGGGTCTACTGCTGATCCTTGGGACTCCCTCAGCTTAGTGTCTGTATGCTGAATACGCCCTGCACTTAAGAATAATTAAGTCAAAATTATTAAAAAATTTTAGTAACTTAAAATTAATTTTATAATTTAAATTACTTATCATGATGTCCGTGGTCTCCTGCATTAAAGGAGACCCATCAGTGTGTTTATAGGATGCCACAAACATCTCCCTATAAGTTGCCCTCTGTCCCTCCCTTTGTGCCGCCTCATCCAACTAGGAGTAGGCGATGGAGAATGGCTTTGATCCTGCCGTATGGTGGATCGTCTACCGGGCCTGGCTCCGTACAACCCTCCTTGAAATGGCCAGTTGCTCCGGTGACCTCCTGAATTGGACAAACTTAGCCCAGTTCGTCGTCAATCGTGTCAGGAATGTCCACCTTTATCTCCTGGATCGTCCTCATCCCATTCCCCTCCTTCTGGTGGTATTAGTGATTTCACCTGTTCTTCCATCCTTCTCCCATCTTTGAGATGGAGAAGTCTTTGTGCGAATCTCGGACAACAAATTTACCTTGTAACAAATTTTAAAACAAAAGTTAGTAAGCTATTTATCAAACAATAATAATTTTATTTACAAAGATTTATATGAATTAAATTGTACATTCACTTTCTCCCAAGCAGCATTCTTCATGCTCTGATGGAACCTCATCCAGATCTCAGCGCTGATATTGAACTATCCGAAGTTCCCATCCTGCTCAGTCAGTGGTCATTGAAGAGCTGACCGCCCTTCCCCCTGGGCTGCCGAGTGATCTCATCCCATTACACCATAACTCTTTGCCCATCAGGGAGTTGGTGTACATCCCTCAATGTGAGATTCTTTGTCACCACCGCCCTTATCGGATCTGAACATTGAATTCATGCATTAATTGAATAAAATATTTAATTATTAATAATTAATTAAATAAAATATTTAATTATTAACAATCAAATTAAATAAATGAACTTAATTGAATGATGCATTAATTGATTACTTACTTGAATGTCCACTTCAAAACCAGTGGACAAGTCAGTAAAACTGTGCTGAAATCCTCGCTCTATCTCGATGTCCTGATCCTCAAACGTCTCAGCCTCCTGATTGAGATCCTAATATTGCCGACCTCGAAGTCGTCGACGCTCAGCACCATATCACCCTCTTATGGGATATCTCCTTACCCCAGGATCATGGGCTTCTTCCCAAGCCTACGACCTGGATCTTGATCAGTCATATGAAAAAAAATATTGTTAATTAAAAAAGTATATATAATAAAAAATATTTTACAATTAAATTAAATAAAAAAATTTAAAAACTTTAAAAAACTAACATTTGAAATAAGAAAGTAAAGAATTTAAAAGATTTTTTTAGAAAATCAGAAAGTTATAAAACTCTTTGATATGACCTTTTTGAAAAATCAAAAGTAAAGAAATAAGGAGGGGAGGGGTTTATACAGGCGTCACATTAGTAGCGGTTTTCGACAAACTGTTACTAATTTGTCGCGGTTTACGTGAAAATCACTATCATAACTACTACAAACAGAAGGCGCCTAATGGGAACTCACGTAGTTTAGTAGCGGTTTGTCTAAACCACTACTGATTTAGAGAATCTTTATTTTTGTAAGGGTTATTTTAAAATTAAACGCTACAAATTGGAATGCAAAATGCAGCAGGATTCCTCGGTAACATACGGCATTTAGTAGCGGTTTATAAAACCGCTAGTAATGTTGTAGCAGCTTATGACATTCCAGCTTTGCAGCGGTTTGTCTGTACACAACCGGTGCAAAATGTGTTGCACACCACTAGTAAAAAATGATGCTATACCTGCAGATTTTTCCTGTGGAAAATTTTCACAGGTAATTTCTTGTGGATTTTAAATTTGATGAAGAAATCAACCATTAGAGAGGTAGTAGAAGTTGCAAGGAGTAGAGAAACGGAAAGAGTTGGTTGTTTGGGTGATTACCTTAAGGTTGTGTGAGAGCTTTCTTCTTCTTCTTCCTTGGGAGCAAAGTGACTTTTTTTTGGGAGCTTGGGGGAGAGAAAAATCTGACCAAATGGAGGGAGAGAGGTGGCAGAAATTTGAGAGAAGAGAAAGGAGAGTTAGCTTATGTGAAAAGCCTCTTGAAACTTGTGTGGTGCATATTAAAACTTGGGGACCAAGTAGCAAAATGATTGATCCACATTGAGCCACATCTCCTTGTCTCATCCTAGCTGCAAAAGTGACTTTTCAGACCCCCTAGGCGTCAGATTTTGTTAGCTGGGCCCTTGCCTGGTCCAGTTACATGATCCGGTGGCACGCATTTCCGTAAAGTAACCTTTACGCGAGTAACTACCTTTTTACTTTTTTGGAGACTTTATCTCTCACGTGGTGTCATTCCCTAGGCCTCCTTGCCTAGGTGGCATCATGTCCTAGTCCATAACATCTCCGGGTTTCCCTCGTAACTCGTCAGGATTCCTCGATTTGCGTGCAACATCGTAAAACGGGCTTCCGGCGGCCAATTTGACTTAAGGACATGGAAAAGTTCTATATTTTTCCCTGATTCTCAAACTCTTTTCCTTTCCTTAAAATTCTTCCCGGATTTTCCGTAATTAATTTTCTAAGAAAATACCTTTTCGGGCTTTTCGGGCACTGTTGTTCTCCGTACAATGAAACTGCCCGCACCAGATACCGGGTAATAATTTTCTTAAATATTTTAGGACCCAACTAAACTTTTCTCAGTTTGGATCTCTGGCGTTTGAGGACTCCTGATACCTCAAATAATTATTTCTCAGTTTTTAGCCCTATGAAAATCCTTAATTACGGAAATACCACTACTTGGCTCATTTTCCTCGTAATTACCAAAATGCCATTATTTTTCTACTCTTTCTTAATTCAAACCTTACCCTTAGTTGACTTTTGACATTTTGGTTGACTTTGACTTTTGGGTCAACTTTGACTTTTTTGAGTTGACTTTGACTTTTTGTTGACTTTTGGTCAAATTACCAAAATGTCCTTATTATTTGATGACATTTTGTTCCCTATGCCTTATTATTCAAAATGACCATTTTACCCTTGCTATTAGGCCAAATAACCGTTTTGCCCTTTGGTCATTTTTACTTAGAATTTTTATGACTAGAGACTAGTCGATCATCCTTTCTTGTCTATAGGCATTTTCCTTTCTTTTTTTCTTATTTACGAGGCTCAAATCATTTCATAATTCATTGGTTTGGCCTTTACTTCCGTTCACGAAATTTGGGATATTATAAAAATTGCACCTTAACCCTATATGATACTAGTTCCTTTCATTAGATTCAACCTCCATGGCCAATCATTTTTACTTCATTAGCGAAGGGTCTCATTTGATTTATCCCTAACTTTTGTGGATCAATAACATGTTGGGCTTGGTCCAAGCGAGCCTATGTCAAAATACATTTTCTTGATACAAATAGAGAGAGATCATTTGCCTAAAACAAAATAGAAAGGGAAGACCAATGAGGTTAGGTCTAGCATAAAATGTTATTCTTTCACAATATGGCAAACTAAGATTCCAACCCACAATGGAAGAGATACATTTAATACCCCAACAGTTCTTCAAATATGATTACATATAGTAGAAGGATATATACTCTTAACAAAAAATGGAGCTAGAATATAACCTTAAATTTCGGGGCGTTTCACAAGTTGTATGCAAAAATAAAATTGTTAGTAGAATATGCATGCATACACCCATTAGTCCGTCACTTTTAGAAGATTGTCTTGATCTAAAATATAAGCCTGTTGCAGGATATTTAATGCTCACTTTCCAATTTTGTTTTTGCAGTCAATACTTATTTTCAATTTAGAAAATTAATGCTCATTTAATTCACATTATTCGATAAGGGTAAAAAGGAAAAATATCTTAATTCAGAACAGATTAAATGAGTTAATTGTCACTTTTTGATTCTCATAAGTTAATTAATGGGATTTATAGTATGGATCGGAGGGAGTAATTATGTAGAAATTGACAATTTTTGTTTTATGGTATTAATCATCAATAATTTGCTTTCGCTTTATCTGATAAAATGACTTTTGTCTTCGTTAGGTTATTCAGAATATTTAGTCTATGCAATTATTCAAATTGTGTCAATGGAGTAAATGGGAGATGCACCACACGATTTAATCATTATTGCCAAGTTGGCCAACTACTTGGGATGCTTCGCGTTTGTTGTTGTTCGCCGTTTTTCTACCGCAAGTATACGGGTCGCAAGTAGTATAAAAAGTTATCGTTCCCAAAAGTGAGCGAATAAATGAAATTATGCTATTAATTAAGTTGGGCAACAATGATTTTGAAAAGTTTAATGCAAGAAATAATTGTTGGTTCAAAACAAACTAAGTTAAAATGCAAAACACAAGTTGATTCTAACTCCAAGAAATTGAGACTCTAGGATTACTTCTTCCCCCTATACTTCATAAAACTAGTTAATTCCCTCTTAATTAGTTTTAATGAAGAATATAATGTTTGCCTAAGATTCATAAGTATTGGAAAAGCTCTCTCAAGTCAAAACCAACATCTATTTTCAAGAACTCATTCAATCTCTTGCAACAAGCTAGTGAAAATAGTCATTAAGTACCAATCTTATAATGACAATACTAGGTCAATAGGTAAATCTCTTTCCTATCAACAAACTCTACACTCAACCTTGAGTTTCAAATCTAGTATGATGAGTTTATCCAAGTTCTTTAAACTAGAAAATCTCTCTCAAGCATCTTCTCATTCAATAAATCAACTAGATGGTGATCAAGAATTTAGAGGCATGAAGTAAAGAATAAAATCAACATATAATCCTTCATTAATGCTAAAAAGAAGGAGAATAACAAAGTTTTAATCTATATAGATGTTCAAAGTAACCCTAGAAATGAAATGCTAAGCTATCCATATGCATATACATAGAAAAACTAAGTTTTACAAGTGAAAACATCAATAACTAAGGAGAAAAGAGAAAAAAAGATAGAAGAAGACCCTATGTTAGAACTCCAAAATCTCACTTGGAATCTCTCCCAAAGCTTCAAATCTCTTCAAAAGCTCCAAACCCTAGTAAAGAAAGGCCCCAAGTGTAACATCCTAATTTTTATTTAGAGGATATGATTATATTCAAAGGATTTGTTTATTATTTAGAAATAATAATATAATCTGTTAGGTAATCTTTTGAATAAAAAAGAATCTATGATAATGTGATCCATACAAATCAATGAGGATTGTGTGTGATATTGGGTGTATAAAAAATAATAAAAGAAAAAGAAATAAATCAAAAGGGAGAAAGCTGACCACGTGAGTGGTACTATTTAAATGTCATTCACGCCCCTCACTTTATGCATAGGGAAAATTAGGTCAGCCGTCAGAGTTTTATTCTCCCATCTCTCTCTCGTGTGGCGTCTGCTCCTTTTTGGGTATAGAAGTCCTTTTGGGATCAATTAAATTGATTCAAGTGTGGTTGGTGCTTTTGAGGCTTGAACTTTCGAGTATTTTGGAGCTAAGGTAACCGATATTAATTCATTTTATATGCTTTGCATGGATTGTAAGGTATTTTTGATACCTTAATTATATATTACGAATCTTATCTCTATTTTTATATGTTCAATTTTAGTGAAGTGGGAAGTATTTTCTTTATATATACAAATGATATGTTTTTCTTAGAGATACGTTTGATGATCTATTCATAATTTATCTTTATCCGTAACATATTGTGAATTTGTGCATTTGTGGGGAATTGACATATTAGGTGTATGGAAGTAGTTGGGTGATCTTGTGATGATGGGAATTGTGTAATGTATTGTGAATGTATCCATCGTTGCCCCACTACTAATCATAGTGGTTGGCTATATTGTGACTCACACTCAGGCGGGGAGTCGGCCTAGACTCAGGAGGGAGGCCAGGATTTATTATGACTCACACGCAAGTAGGGAGTCGGCTAGACCCAGGAGGGAGGCCAGGATTTATTGTGACTCACACTCAGGTGGGGAGTCGTTATGGAGTAATATGGTGGAGTAGGTTGGAGGGATCACTTGTGCATTCTGATTATATTGAATGGAAAACATTATTTTATTTGAATATTGTATATTAGCACTGCTTCACTGACTTATAATCCCGTATTGTATATTCTGTGAATTGATTGTTGGTTACTGGGACTTTATGTCTCACCCTATCGATATACAACTTTTTTCAGGAGAGGAATTAGTGGTTCGAGGCGTGAAGGGAAGGAGCCAACAATTTGATAGTAGATATCACTGTAGGCTTAATAGTTAAGCTATTTTAAGGAGAAATGTATATTGTCAAACTTTAGGGCTTGCATACTCTGATTTGTTTTCATCATTATGGTCATGCCGTGACATTCTATTTGTGGTTAACAATTTATCTTTTGGTATCTCTAACTTGTTACG
Organism: Vachellia pachyceras; assembly: GCA_025593235.1. Lineage (NCBI taxonomy): Eukaryota > Viridiplantae > Streptophyta > Magnoliopsida > Fabales > Fabaceae > Vachellia > Vachellia pachyceras. Next base: position 26,683 of record JANTPZ010115232.1, read on the forward strand.
TATCCATTTAAATGTTATTTGTGAAGCCGCATGTCTAAGGGGATGCCTAAATATCGTTGACTCTTATGGCTGTAATGGTGACTTGTGGGCGAGTTGTGTGCCTTGGGTCGAAATAATATTTGTGAGTTGTGAATGGTTTGTGGGTTGGGTGTCTCACCCATGATTTTTATACCCTGGACCTTGAGGATTTAATAATTAGTTGTGTTTAAATGTCTGGTTTGTTTGGAATTACAAATGGTATCAAAAGGGATTACGAGTTACAAAATTAATTTTGAATGTAATATGTGGTTAAATTGTTTAGGGGGTTACACCAAGCGCCTCCAAGGAGTCAAGAATAAATTATTTTCGGCCAAACCCTGAGTTTTCTAACCCTAAAACTAGCTACAACAGGTAAAATGTGTAGCTGTACGGTTGTCAGACTTCGTTGGCTTCAGCCAACATTTTGGTTGGCTAAAGCATGTGGCACATAGAACATTAGGTCTTCGCTGGCTTCAGCCAAGATGTTTGTTGGCTGAAGCGTGTGACAAAGAGAGCAACATGTCACCTTAGCTTCATAATAGATGATCTTTGTTCAATCTTTGCTGCTACAAGCATTGTTTCTTGGTCTTTGGATTGTCTTTCACCCTTAACAAAAGAGAAGCAGCATAAATTATCCATTAATTAACCAAATAAAACAAGCATTTCTTTGGATTTAACTTAATGCATATTTTATTCTAAAAACTTCTCCTTATGGACATTTTGGCTTTCAAAACAGATGAAATGAGAAGAAAATATGTTAGAATTTTATCAATTTCTAGGAGTTATCATTTGTGGACTGTGGTTATTCAGTACGTGCTAAGGGAGCAGAATCGTTTGGCTGATGCTCTTGCAAAAGAGGCTATTTCTTTTTTTCAGATTTTACTACTCTTGCCTACTCCACTTTCAGGAGTTGTGCTCCAACGATCTTCTGGGTTCATACCCCACCTCTTAGTGTATTTTATTTTCTGAGTCTTTGAGTTCTCGTTGTGTACCCAAAAAAAAATTAATTGTGTGATATAGCCCAAGAAACTGAAAGATCTTGTTTGGTAAACTATTTGCAAGCCCAAATTTAAGTTATTACTCCAAAAAGAAAATTGAATATAAAATTTTGTATTGCACATTCACATAAGTCGATGTAAACTTCTCTCACATTTTTAGCTCATAGGCCAAAATTTGTGTTGAAAGTCAACTTCTACTGCTAATCCAATCAGAAACTATTTTTATCATTGCTCTTCATTAAGTATTAATGCTAATGGGCCTGTTTAGTAAATCATTATAAAAGTAAGTTCACATAAGTCAAGACAAAATCTCATCTTACATATCTATCTCGTAAATTACTTTGAAAAAGTAGTTTTCAAGGCTAATCCCAACATGCACATCAGTCCTCTCTCTCTTCCCCCTTTGTTTTCTAAACTATAAAAGTTAAACTAATTTGAACATATTAAACATAAAATAAATCAATTAACAAATGTGTTTTTATCTCCCACAAACTCATATGTAACAATCAATTATATATCTTTCTATTTAAAATACAAAGGTGAAAAGTTGTGAATAAGTATGCTTTTTTTATATATGGTGAAATTTGTACCGGTCTCAAAGTTTAATGAGTTCTTTCCAATTTTTTCTAATTAATTATATGTCTCTTTCATGTATTTTTCACTCATTCTCTCCAAAAATAAATGTGTTCTAGAAAAATAAGTTACATTTTTTAAATATATCCAGCATCAAGAGGTAAAAAATAGTACAAGATTCTAGATCACCTTAAACTTTTGTTTATAACATGAATTTTATTGATAACAAGACTTAATAACCCCTGTGTTACATGGTTATGTAGAATTGCTGAATAAATAAAATAAATGAACAACATTAAAGTTATACAAAATAAATTTGGAGAATATAATCATTTTATTTATAAGCAATACTCTCCTACATTGAGTTAAATCTATCTATATAACCAACAATTTTTTTGAAAAAAATTTTATGCATTTTATATTTTACTCCCTCAATTCATCATATGCCTATCTTGTATTTCCCCCAATTCTCTTCAACTCATTATCTCCGTAAATAAATAAATGTATATTTGGAAGAAAAATTTACTTCTCTTGTACATTAATTACTTTTAACTAATTTAAACCAATATTTGATTTTGCATGATCTAAATAATTATTGCTTATAAAAGAAATAAATGGAGTAATTCAATTGTATGAAGGACTCAAACATACGGAGAATTTAGAATACATATATTAATAATAATCAACATTAAAACACATAGCATTCATCTATAAGTATATATTAACAATTTATTGAACTTGCCTATAATTTCTAATGTTAGAGCAAGTATTTGCTCCATTTGTAAGGTGATTCCTTTCTAACAAATTATCAATAATATCTACACAACTACATACGCCAACCACCCTCGACCTACTACGTCTCCCAAGAAAATAACTCCAGATATAACATTACTATTACCATATCATAGTTCATTACCCATTAAATGATTTTACTTCATTTTCAAATGTTCCAATTAATTTGTTTTACTTTTGTTGCTAATTGTGATTTTAATACAGTTCACATCAATTTTTCATTAAATAAATTTACTTCATTTTCAAATGCTACAATTAGGGTCTAAGGTTGTAGAACGAAAAACCTTTACTTTTTATTTATTAGACAATGGATGAGTAATGATGTGAAAAAATTAATTTAAAAATACATATAATAATCAATAGAAGGAAAGTGACACCCATAAACAACTAATTGAAATAAAATTACCTTGGAAAATGAAAACTCATTAATGATGTGCTTAAAAATGTCACATGTGATGATTGTAAGGACCAATCACTCTTGGGGTACAAGTTTTAATTATATATATTTGATTGATATCTAATTTACTGAAAATATTAAAACCTATAAAAAGTGGATAAATCATTAATGATTTTCACTTTATTTGATCGGTCTTGGATATTCTCCAATTCCTCGCTGAATGTGTCCATTTGATAATGCCGTGGAGAAGTACTTTTACCATTTACGAGGTAAATGTGTAAAGGAGATTATCTCGTTTTGCAGAAAAACACTATTGAACGTACTTTTATTGGGGTGTTGAGAAGCTTTCCCAAACACCCCCATTGTGTACCAACTTTCAAGTCAGTCAATGCTTTTGTCTTATCGAGACAAAGAACTTTGGATTAAAAATGTTTTTGCCCAACATTTCATATTATTTTAAAAAAAGGTTAACATAATATTTAATGATTTAAGTTTCTATTTATTTAAAATATTAATCTCTATAATCTACTTAAAATTTTGACCTCTTTATCTCTTGATGGACTAAAACAACTAATTTTTAATTTGATGAATCAAAACCAAATATAGATAATCTTGAAGAATTAAATATTGTAACTAATTTTCACTTTATCTCTCGGCGGTAATACCCCTCAAAGTCTTGGTGATTTTGTAAATCTAATAATCCTTGATCTTTCAAGTAATTCTCTTGGTGTAATATCACTCAAAATCTTGGCCAGATTGTGAATCTATAAGCCTTGATCTTTCGCATAACAACTTAACTAGTGAAATTTCAAATTGTTGGATAGATAATGTACCATCACTTGGGTTAATGGAAATAAATAAATTTTTCATTCAACGGTTTGTCTAGTCCCTTCCCTATCTAATTCAACGATATGTTTGTCATGAGTATGATAGGAAGGGAAAAAAACAACTGAGATATGAAACAATCCAATAACTCACCCCTGGTGTTCCATGACGATCGAAGAGCTGGTCATCAATGACCAGTTGGTTAGACCGCATGAAGAGCTAGCGGTCTCCCCAGCTTCTATCATTTATTTGATCACCCAAGATCAAAGGCGTGACTTTAAACGTGGGGTCAACTTAAAAACACCTTCTTCTTCTTCGCGGGGCTGTAGGAACACAGCATATCTGCCATGGTGTACGACAGATGATTCTTTTGGCCGAATGCCTCCAGAGACACAACTCACAACACATGGTGCATCGATTGGGCGGGTGCCACATCAAAGAAGCGACACAAGGAGCATAGTAGAGGGGGCAAAAGGATACATTTGTCGTAGCAAAACTTCAACGAACAAGCTCGTCCACCCCTGGACGAGCTTGCTCACAGATTCAACAGGAGCGAGAACCTTAATCTTTGTGAAAGGCATGGAAAAGCTGTTGCAGAGGTTAGCTAGTTTTCTACCTTAGACAGCCAAGATAGAGAAGGGGCAGACTGAACGGCCGCACTCCCCCTAGTGATACACACAGGGGGCTGTGAAACTTCAACTTCCTTAGTGTCGTGGTTGAGAGATGGAGTAGGAGTGAATGAACTGTTGCCCAATGAGCTAGAATTGGTAGAGACGCTCTTCACAGACATGTCGGAATCAGTAGGAGTGCAGACATGTTTGGCAGGAAAGACTTCGGCCCAAACACACTAGGCTAGATACCCATTTTTTAAGAGTCCGAAAATGATGGCCCAAAACACGTGGCCCATTCCTTTTTGTCTTAGAAGTCTCCACGCCAGTATACCAAAAAAAAAAAAGAAGTCTCCACACCAAAACAAAAAGTTTCATTATTATATATATAATGGGCCCAATTCAAGATGGCCCAAAACCTGCTGGCCCAATTTTTTTCAAGTGAAATGACGGGGTTTGTAATACCTGACTTGTTACCTCTTTAACTTCATTAAAGACTACTAACGGTTAGTTGGATCAAGTAGTAAACGGCTTGTTCCAGCTTAAGTAAAGTCTCGAGTTCAAATCCTTGTGTATGTAGAAGCCACCGTTGGGAGACTCACTCACCATTTTCATGTGTGCGACGTGGGTCGGGTCCGGATTAGTCGGGGTGAAGCTCCGAAAACCGGACGGGGAAAAAAAATTCATTAAAGACCAATGATGAACCTCCTAATTCCCTTTACAAGCTTTTGAATGGTCAAACAAGTGAACTGAAAATTTTTGGGCAAGTTAATGTTCACTATCATTGTTCATTTGATAAATCTGAAATTTACATGACTTTGAAAGTTAGAAATTTTCTACAAATGACCAAATGACAAATTAATTAAATTGAGTTGAATAGGAAACTTCTATAAATAATTAAATTATTAAATGGTAAATTACAAATATTATACAGTACATTTAAATAACCACCGTTTTCATTGGAAGTTTAAAAACTCACACTTTCATGACTGTGCATTGAAAGTTTCCACAAACTCACTCTTTCATCCTAAAACCATTTTTATTTGAATCATTCAAATGAAGGCGTTTTCAGATCCTCCAATTTTATGATGAAAAAGCATCTGTGGTCATCAGAGGCTTCAAAGCTTTCGTCCTCCTTCCGTCAAAAAAATCCAGCCGCATTATAGGACATAGATGGATTCAAAAATAAATGGCCAAAACAAATCCAAAGTGATTTTAGGATGCTGCGTATGAAACTGATTTCAAAAGAATTTGAACGGTGCAGGAGTCAAGCTGCAATTCCCTGTAGTTTCTGAATGAAAGTTTGGTGCTTTAACGCTTACGAGATCAGTGTGAGATGATTAGAAGTTGAAAAGCATATTTAATTTATAACCGTAAATTTCTGAATAATGCATTGGTTCATTAATCACGATCTTGTCCAAGCCCACGTAGTTATTTGAAATTCATCATTAGTAGAACTTTCGAAATATAATTAGGACGGTCATTTGAACCTTTTTAATTGATTATTCTTAAAATTGGATCATCAAAAATTTAATTGTGTTGAATGATCTGACGGACGAATAACTTCGTTATTAAATTTTAATGAAATAGAAAGAGATAAAAGTGCGTGAAGAGGGGGTTGATCATGTAGGTGGTTTTATCCATGGATGCTGATAGTAACCCCTTGAAACGCTTCTCATACGCCATGCCCATGCATGATTCGTTTTATTCTTTTTTTTCCAAGTCATCGCCCTCGTGATGGGCGGAAAATTAAAGTCGAACGCGATGGGCGGAATATTACAAGTGAATTCTTTATAGAGTGGAAAGAAGAACCTTTTTTTTTATTGTTAAAAAGTATATATTTCATTTTTCTCAGTTCATGTTCTGTCATTCACCCCAGTTTTACACACCCATATATACCTTATTTATTATCAACTGCCCACTCATCATTCCATGACCTCAACCCTTATGAACATCATCATCATCATCTAACGTGATTAATAATCTCAACAGAGGGCACAACAAAACTTGGCGCCAGAGTTCTTCAATTCAGGCTAGTAATGTTGAATGGCGGTTTTACTAGTTGAGGCGAGACGTGCAACTTGACTTGTATTGTGTGACTAAGAGCAGAGTTGAATCGGAACCATTCCTTACGCTGCTGCTTCTTCTTCTTCTTGGTCTCCCTTCCTCCTAATTATATAGACAAAAAATAGCAAAAAAAATAAATAAATTTCTTATTCTTATTCGTCGCACTGTTTTTTTTCTTTACGTGATTAAGTGATTGTATCGAGTATTAGCAAGCTTATATATATATATATATATATATATAACTGAAAGACTTTTTTACATTATTCACATCAATTTGAATATAAAATCTTCGGGTCAAAATACTTTCCATTATGATTAAGGCGGGTGGGCCCGATCCATTTTACTGGCACTATTCATTATCATTCAATTCTACTTTTTCGGTTCCCTCATTTGTTATTTTGTTCCCAAACTATTCCTAATCATTATATATTTTTCATTATTTTAAATTTTGAAATTCCAGTGTATATAATTATAAGGAGGGTGCCAGCAAAAAAAATTATATGGAGGGATATTTTAGGTAAACTAATATAAATTTTATACATTAATGCCATCTAACCTATTTAATGATTTCTTGTAAATTAGTTAATAAGCTTATAGATTTAGAGTACGAGCAACAATTTATCCTATTATTCTATATTTGAGAAAATATTATGCAAGAGTTAATTTTAATTTCTAATTTAATATACCACAACCATTAGCACATTATTTCAATTAAAAAATAAGTTGTTTAGTTTACTATTAGTGCTAATGATGCTAACATGCAAGTAATCCATGTGGTCACCCTTATTTTCAATTTTTTTATTTTTTTTTCAAATTATAATATATTTAATTTCAACATAGAGGATGATGAAAACCTCAAGAGAATAGTTGTGTTTTGAACTTCTTAATCCTTATAATCTTTTATCACATTTTCAGAGAAAATATCATGGACACAAGCTGCTTGATTGAGCTTTATTTATACTATATTTTTCCTTGAATTTCCAGAGCTTTTGATTCATTTTAGGCCCTTCATAACCCTTCTTGTGCTTAATTTGAGATTTAGAGTTGTTGATCTTGATTAGCTTGATTTTGGATGCATTTGCCATAAATAATGATATAAATTGCACTTAATTTCTATCATGAGCAAATGGTACTTCAAATGTTTGCTATTTCATTTCAGGAACTCTAGTCAAGAATGAGGAATGCAGCTCTGGGACAGTTCGTCGCGGCGTAATTCACAGTTCGCCGTGGTCAAAGTTCAATCAGGAGAGCAAGAACTTTCGGGAGAGGTTCGCCATGGCGAATATCGCGTAGCATCAATGAATCAGGCTCCAAATGGCAATAAAACTAGACCCACCTTTTTGGATCCGATCCTGGACGATTAATATATACCAATCAGGGTAAGTTTCAAAGGAGAGGACGCAGTTGGAGGCAGAAGACACACTCGTCTCACATTTTCTCTCATCCTCTCTATTTCACAACCCTAATCTCATCCCATCTCATCCCTAATCCATCCATGCATCTCCAATCATCCATCCGAAGTCTGAATCTACTTGATATGAGTAGATGAGCACCTCCCTTCCTCTTGGAGATGAAGATGGCCTGAGTTCTAAGTTCCAAAAGGGGAGTATTAGTTTTCAATTTGTATTTATGTTATGGATTACATACTTGCTGAGTTAGGACTTGTAATTTGTACGTAAATACTTGGTCTTGGTCAAGCCAAACTTGGATTATTTGTGTATTGAACTTGTTTTGTGTTTGACATGGTAGAGTGAAGTCTCATTTCTACCTATTGAATGAGATCTTTGTTGTTCTCTTCTATCTGCCTAGTTGTGCTTGATTTTGAGGCAATGTTGTGTTGAATTGACCGTGCACACACTAAGTGTTTTCAAGGGTTTCATGGAATGGAGTTCATTACATGGAATTTCTGACCAAGAGAGTTGTTGGGGTTTATATTAGAAAACTTAGTCGAAAACTATTGCTTTCTGTAATCTTTTGTGAACTATGATGGCCTAATTCATTTTCAAGAGGAAATCCATCATCAAACACTTTTTACATTCCAACTCTGCTTTTACTGTTTTTCTCAATCAAAAATACCAAAAAAAAGTTTCATTTTGTAATTAGCTTTAGGTGCATAGCAATTTTGAATCGAAAACTGTTTTCATTTGCAACGCGAACTCAATCATAAGCTAGTGACTATTGGTACACAAAAAGCTCCGTAAAGAATGACCCTGGGGTTGCACCCTATAGTGCAATCCTTGGAAATCACAAATCTTTTGATCTGTTTCCATTGCATTACGACGACGGAAGTTTTATCATCTGTGCCGATTGAGGTGGATCACTGCTTAACCATAAAGGGTAAAGTAACATTTTTGCCACGGAAGTACACTCGTTGAAGCATTGTGTATCCAGAAGTTTTCGGGGGACCAGATTCACCACGGAAGTTTAGAAAATGCATAACTTTTCACTTGGGCCAACGGAAACTGTGATGGCCGTTTGCCAACTAGGATACACTGCCACGTCAGCCTCCATGCCATTTAACTCCCTAAACCTTTATTAATTGATTTACATGTCAATTTGCCAAGTAGGATTGTCATTCGAATAAGAGCCAGGTCTCATTCGGATTTCAAACCCTAAACCTTTTAAAATCGAACATAGAGAACACGGTTTAGAAAATTATGTTTCCAAACCATTTTTCAGTTATGGTTTAGAAAGTGAGGACACTGATCTCATTTCGATGAGAACTATGCCTCATTCGAATGCGTAACAAACCTCATTTAACGAAATGAAGTTAGAGAGACTCAATCGAATGAGTCGTTGACCTGATTCGAGTAGTGCTTTATACGAATGAAGTGAGGATACTGCATCTATTCGAATGAGTTTTATTCATGAATTCAAATGAATGGATGAAACGAAGTTAGAGTGGCTCAATCGAATGAGTTCTTGGACTTGTTCAATTAATGATTTCCAAAACTTTGCTTACAATACGGTATAGAAAGTGGTGACGCTTCATGACTCATTCGAATGAGTTTTATCCATCAATTCGAATGAATGGACAAAACGGAGTTAGAGTGACTCAATTGAATCAATTCTTGGACTTATTTGATTAAGGATTTCCAAACCTTTGCTTACTATACGGTGTAGAGATTGGCGATGCTTCATCACTCATTCGAATGAGTTTTATCCATCAATTCGAATGAATGGACGAAACGGAGTTAGAGTGACTCAATTGAATCAATTCTTGGACTTATTTGATTAAGGATTTCCAAACCTTTGCTTACTATACGGTGTAGAGATTCGCGACACTTCATCACTCAGTCGAATAAGTTTTATCCATCAATTCGAATGATGGACGAAATGAAGTTAGAGTGACTCAATCAAATGAGTTCTTGGACTTGTTTGATTAAGGATTTCCAAACCTTTGCTTACTATACGGTGTAGAAAGTGGCGACGCTTCATCACTCATGTGAATGAGTTTTATCCATCAATTCGAATGAATGGAAAAAACGAAGTTAGAGTGATTCAATTGAATGAGTTCTTGGACTTATTCGATTAAGGACTTCCAAACCTTTGCTTACTATACAGTGTAGAGAGTGGCGACGCTTCATCACTCATTTGAATGAGTTTTATCCATCAATTCAAATGAATGGACAAAACGAAGTTAGAGTGACTCAATCGAATGAGTTCTTAAACTTGTTTAATTAAGGATTTCCAAACCTTTGCTTACTATATAGTGTAGAATGTGGCGACGCTTCATCACTCATTCGAATGAGTTTTATCTATCAATTCGAATGAATGGACGAAACGGAGTTAGAGTAACTCAATTGAATGAATTCTTGGACTTGTTTAATTAATGATTTCCAAACCTTTGCTTACTATATGGTGTAGAAAGTGGCGACGCTTTATCACTTATTCGAATGAGTTTTATCCATCAATTCGAATGAATGGATGAAATGGAGTTAGAGTGACTCAATCGAATGAATTCTTGGACTTATTTGATTAAGGATTTCCAAACCTTTGCTTACTATACGGTGTAGAGATTGGCGACGCTTCATCACTCATTTGAATGAGTTTTATCCATCAATTCAAATGAATGGACGAAACAAAGTTAGAGTGACTCAATCGAATGAATTATTGGACTTATTTGATTAAGGATTTCCAAACCTTTGCTTACTATACGGTGTAAAGAGTGGTAACACTTCACTTATTGGAATGAGTTTTATCCATAAATTCGATGAATAGACGAAACGAAGTTAGAGTGACTCAATTGAATGAGTTCTTGGACTTATTCGATTAAGGATTTCTAAACCTTTGCTTACTATATAGTGTAGAAAGTGGCGACGCTTCATCAATAATTTAAAAGAGTTTTAGCCTTCAATTCAAATGAATGGATGAAATGAAGTTAGAGTGACTCAATCGAATGAGTTCTTGGACTTACTCGACTAAGGATTTCCAAACCTTTGCTTACTATACGGTGTAGGAAGTGGCGATGCTTCATCACTCATTCGAATGAGTTTTATACATCAATTTGAATGAATGGATGAAATGAAGTTAGAGCGACTCAATTGAATGAGTTCTTGGACTGATTCGATTAAGGATTTTCAAACCTTTGTTTAATATAGGTGTAGAAAATGCGGATGCTTAATCAATTCGATTGAATCACTCTAACATGAATTCGTGGAGGGTGAACTTTGTACTTCTCCATTCGAATGTGACTCACAACACATTCGTATGGATGCAGTGTCCTCACTTTCTAAACCTTTGTCCACAACGAAGGTGTAAAAATACCTATTCGATTAAGCTTCCTCACTCATTCGATTGAGTCACTCTAACTTAAATTCATTCGAATGTATCACATTATTGACTGAGGTGTTTACACTTTATGCACTGTAGATTCAATAAACGATTTATAAGTTTGTCATATTCAACAATTTGAATGATATTATTTATCAATTCGAATGCATGGGAAAAAATGATTTCTATTCCTTACATCCTCCATTCAAAAGTCCAGCGTTTCATCTCATCGATTATCGCACTACAAATACCCTTTGAATATCAGACCCGCTATTCAAAATTCCAATTAGCAAAGCATAAAATGGTAGAATCGTCTAGAACATCTGAACCTCTAAGGAAGAAGAGCAAATCCTCTATTACACCACCCTCACCAAACCCCGTTAGAATCAATGATATACCCCCACCGTTGAAGAAGAAGGCAGTACGTAAAGGGAAGGGAAAGAAGGTTGTAGTCGCTGCTCTTTATCACCCTACCCATGCTGTTAACCAAGAGGAGAGCGTAGTGGAGACGCTTGTGCGTGAAACACTGAAGATCACCACAGGGGAGGAAGTGGAGATTATGCCGCAGATTGGAGTGTAGGATGTGGAATCTGCTACAATACCAGGAACACGAAACACTGAAGTGAGTGAGAAAGCATCAGAGCAACATAATTCAGATGCATCTACTAGATTCACACAGTCTCAATCTTCAATACCTTTAGAGGCAAAAGGAAGAATTGTAACCTCCAGAAGGGTTTGTAACTGATGCTCTTAAGCCGGTTGATCATGCACGGTATGATAGGTATTTTGCTAGAAGGAGAATTTCCCATGCCATTTATGTTGATTTAGAACATATGTGGAGGGATTTAAAATTGGACCTATCTGCTTTTGTAAATCAATATGCACCATTGATTGGGACTTACCTGCCATATAGTCCTAATATAGTTAGGACATTCTACTGTAATCTGAAGCAATTAGAGGCACTGGACAAGGAGGGTAATGGGAAGTTTATGTTAGAGACAACTGTTAGCGGCAAATAGACTGAACTATGCACAAAAGAAATTAATCAGTGGCTTGGGAAAGGGGAGCCTCCATCAGATGGTTTTGTCCAGAGGTCTAACAACGAAGTTTTGGGTGTGTTAAGGCCTCAGGGCGATCTAAAAAGGTTAAATTTTAAGCCTAGCTCCATGTCCAAGGAGAGGAGGATCCTATGGTACATTTACAGCAGATGCATTGTGAATAAAGGGAATAACTTCACAAGTTTTACCCACAGGGATTATGGTCTCTTTGCATCATTCGTGGCCAATGATAAAAGGAATCTGGGGGTTATGATAATGAAGGAACTGCGTCTATGGACGGAGAATGCATTTGGTTCAGTTTCTCTCATTCCCTCAAATAGTGTTATTGTTTCTGAAAAGCAACAAAATCTGGTACTTGAGTGAGGGGATGAGGTTGTCAAAGTTCCCAAATTTGGTAGAACTTAGATAGCAAAGATGGGTCTGGCTGTGCCCACAACATATGGTTTAAGATAGGTTAAGGTTAAAAGGAAAAAGAGTAGGCTGGAGCTAATAGTTGAAGTGCAGTCAACAAGGGCTGCCACTCCTGATCCTCCACCTTCACTCCAACAAATTATTAACAATGCTGTCTGAGAAGCTCTGGGTACCATTCTATCGTCCAACCAACATATTATGGAACAGCAAACTCGTCAGATGGATCGACTTGTCAAGCTCATTAAAGAGGGCAATAGGGCAATGATGGAGTTACCGAGGACATTATCTGACAGAGTCCAGGCATTTGAAGCTATCCTCCCTATAACCAAGCCCCAACCATCCCCTCCAAACCAGCCTGCACAACCTATCTCTGAGCCTACCTTATCCCCTCCTATTGATCCTGTTCCCCATCCCTTCACCCATGACATATCTCTCAAACTTCTTCTCCACCTATTTCTTCGGGTCATGCATCACCCTCTGATAATTCCATATTATCTTCTCTAGAGCCAAGTGACCACATCATTGAACAAGTTGTCACTGCTGTTGGTTAAGAAAACGAAGAGGGGAAGTCGAAAGGAAGAGAACAGATAAAGATGATATTTTGATTGTTGTTTAGTAATGTCACTTATGTATATTTATCCCAAATTAGTTACCAGTTTGGGATAAATTAGTTACCATTTGTCACTGATGTATATTTTTGTTGTTATCCAAGTTTTGTTAATCACACAAACATTTGAATGATTCCTGGACGTCATCCGAATGCAAAAATCCATTGTACACCATTTGAATTACGTTCATTCGAATGTTAATAAAGCTCAATTGAATGCTTTTAAAGTTTGTCTTTAAAACCGTGGTTAGGAAAAAAGGTGTAGAAGGTGACATCTTGGAAATGAGGGGGGAATCATCATTCGAATGAGAATTGTGATTCATCCCAATGCGAATGAGAACTGTGATTCATCCCAATGCATCATTTGATTGCACTATGAAACACTTTCTACACCGAAGGATTAAGACATGGTATAGAAAGTGACAATTATAGACCATCTTTTAAGCACGGTGTCGAATGGAACATGATACATTAGCAAGAAAGGTACAAAATTATTACAATACAATTTAAAAGAGATAGCGGTATACATTAGAGTCCATGCTCTCATTACCAATAGTTACAAGTTGTATGGATCAAAGCACATTTGTTAACTTGCCAAATGTAGAAAAATTATCCAATATGTACAAGGCTTTCATCAACAAAAAATTATGTAGTAGTCGAAGCCTTACGTCTCCTCTGACTTATCCTCTCCCTTTTTTCAATCCGCAGTAGGGGATAAGCTTGGCCCAGCTTCAGGATGATCAGATTGACATGGGGGTGCTTCTTCAGGGATGGCTGAGCTTGAAGCAGCAACTCTTCGAATGGGTTCAGCCTTGCAGATATGTCTTCTGTATTCTATTAGATAATCTTCATTGGCCTCCTAATAGATGTCATCCCATCATGAATGATCTTAATTATTGCATTCAACTCTGCCATATTCCTGTTCATAATATGCAGGTCGGATTGTAGATTGATGTCCAATGATTCTCGATAGCTTTCTTTACAATTTCATTGATTGAAGTTGTTATCAATTCTTCTTGGACAGCTTTTCAAACTATTTGCTCCATTGAATGTGTTTTTAATGCTTCTTGGATAGCCTTCTCAAAAATTTGCTCGATTGAAGGTGTTTTTAAAGCTTCTTGGACAACCTTTTGAACAATTAGCCCGATTGAAGGTGTTGGACCTGGAGTGTTAACTCTGGTGGAATGGACATCATCCATTGCCCCTGGCTCAATCCTCTTCCTCTTTACCTTCACTTGTCCTTCCCCATCTGCACTGGCCACTGTGAGACCCATCCTTGATAACTGACTTTAACCAAATCTGGTGATGCTTACAACCTCATCTCCTATCTCCAGATACCATATGCCATTACTTTTTAGGAACAACGACACTAGGTGTGGGAATGGGAGAAAACTATGTACCATGGTAGTATCAAGCCAATGATTAAATTCATTTATAAGCATCACCCTCATATTCCTTGTATCCTTGCAAACTAAAGATGCAAATAGTCCATAATCTCGTCGAGAGAAACTGGTGGAGTTATTCCCTTTGCTTACTATGCATCTGGTGTATATATACCACAGGATCCTATTCTCCCCAGACATGGAGGTTGGACTGAAATGTAACCCTTTCTGATTACCATCGGGCGTTAACACCGCCAACACCTCCTTTGCAGATCTGCACAAACCCATCTGAAGGGGGCTTCCTTAGTCCAAGCCACTGATTAATAACATGGCCAGACAGTTCAAATTGTTTTCCCCTAATAGTAGTCTATAGCCTGTCTGGCCTCTTCTCCACGCCTGTACCCTCATTGACCCCTAACACAGCATTCTTCATATTGAAGTAGAATGTTCTTACTACACTAGGACTGTAAGATAGTTGATTCCCAATCCAGGGTTCATACTGCTTCAGAAACTCGTTTAAGTCCAATTTTAATTCTTTGCTAATGTGTTCTAAATCAACGTAAATAGCAGGGGAAATTTTCCATTTACGAAATGACTCATCATATCGTGCTTGGTCATTCGGTTGAAAAGGATCAACCATATACCCTTCTGGATGATGCAAGTCTAATTTCGTTGAACTCCTAGTCATCTTGCTTGGACGTTTAGAACTTGAAGATTGTTCTGCCATTTTCATATCGACGTTCTTCTTGTGCAGTAAGTTAAACCCTTTTGTTGTACAAAGTGCAAAACAATGACTAGCAGACTTAGCCGTCAAGGAGTTTCAAATGTCTGCTTATTCCAATGTACTTCTACTTCTGTCTTTTCAGTATTCAAATATGCATTATTCTGCATGTCGTATTCATACCGTTTAATTTATAGTTCGGTTTAGAAAGATAACAAAACAGATTCGAATGGGTAGTAAGGCAAATCGAATACAGACGTACGATTCATTCGGATGGTTTCAACATCTTGTCAGGGCTCATTCAACTGAACATCTGTCTTGTCAATATGAAATTTCACAAGATCTCCATTAATGAGAACTATGTGCCATTCAAATGGATCTACATATCCACGAATTAACTTTCTAAACCGTCGATATCTGTATGGGGCCAGAATATCTAACCTCATGCATTCGAATGAGTATTAAGTGTCATTCAAATACATAGCCCTATCTAGGAGTCAACCCTTCTAAATCTTATATGTTGCCTACGGTTTAAAAAGTAATATCATTAAAGGTGTAGAACGACTAACCTCCTATATTCGAATGGTAATTATGTTCCATTCGAATGGATACGTATATCCATGATGTAAACTTTTTAACTGTTGGTATATACTAAGGTTTAGAAAGTGAAGACTCTGACCTTAGTCAAATCAGACATATGGACATTCGAATGAGTGAAACATCTATGAACTTTCTAAAACGTTGTTATCAACGGTCCAGAAACTTTATAAACCATTGTTATATCAAATATTTTTAAACCGAACATGGTGAACACTGTTTAGAAGCTCACATTCCTCCTCAAGATGGTGGAGTATCATTCGAATTAGTCATGGACTAATTTCGAATGTTTCATAGATGTTCATAGATGTTTCATTCATTTGAACACGGTTTAGAGTCAAATGAAACTTTCTACACCTTTGATAACAACAGTTTAGAAAGTTTATAGATGTTTCATTCATTCGAATGTCCAAATGGCTCATTCAACTGAGGTCAGAGAGAAGGTCTAAATGACTTGATTGTAGTTGGACCATAGGTCTCCTCGATTCCTTCTCTTGGAACTTTAAATCTATGTTATAATAAATTTTGAAGAACAAACCTTCAACTTCTAATGTCTTAACAACCTAAATGAAGTTGAGAAACGTGCTGAAGATAAACTATATAACCTCATGCTGAGAAACATTGAAGCAATAGAGCCAAGGGAGAAAAGGATCTACTATTGAATACACTCATTGCCTCAAGTAAGGCACAGTAACAAAGACGCAGATATAGGGGGAGAGAATGCTTTAAGTTGAAGATGATGAATTGCCTGAAAATTGTCCCAACCAGCAACCTTGATGCACTTTAATGTCGCCTCAGTCGAAGGGAAATGCAGAGATTGAAGTTTGTCATATTCAATGGAAAGAGAGTATTGTTGACAAATGAAAATGAATCCTTGTCACCTGATGCTGCCCCCGGAGCAAGGTATTAGGAATTCATCAGATGAAGCAAACCATGAGGTTGCGACAACCAAGAATGTTTTGCAATAGATAGCCTCCTTACCATCTGGGTTGTTTACAATACCACTAACCCCTCGAGGGTTCACCAATTTCTTCTTTTCCAGTTTCACTGTATTTCATCTGGATTATTAATGATATTGCACTAACTCCTGTAGTGTTCAATAATTGATTATTTCTCACTTATCTTGCTATTTTATCTGCAGAACAAGGTAGATGACAGATGTATAGTATAATAGATTATAGATTAAACACTCGATAATCAATTCAACATTCTATTACACAAGCCTAAAATACGCTATTAAACACTTCAATAAACACTGCTATTAAACCGTTACTTCATTCAATCGAAGGATAAAACTCATTCGAATGGATGAAGAGCCCTCACTTTCTCAACCGTAAAGTAAACAATGGATTAGAAAACCTTATTCGAATTAGTTGAAAAACTCATTCGAGGGAGTCACTCTTACATCGTTTCTTCCATATATTTGAATGAGGTAAACAACTCATTCAAATGAATACACAATCCTCACTTTCTAAACCGTATAGACAACAACGATTTGGAAAACCTTATTCGACTCAGTTCACTAACTCATTAATCCATTCATTTGAATGATTACAACTAATTTGAATGAGGTAAACGAGACTTTGTAGACCGTTTACAATAAAAGCAGTTTAGAAAGTTATCATTTAAATCAAATAAATTTCAAAATAGGTTGTCTAACCACCAATGCATTGAGTAGAGCGAAAATTTGAGACTGAAAGACAAAAGGTAATTGGATAGAGCTCTAAAAAAATGTCTGAGCCTTCTCAACTTTCTGGGCTTAATCCCAACTGATTACTTCTCTTCAAATCTATTTTGCCATAAAATTCGAAGAACAACACTCCAAGTTCTAATTCTTAAAAACTATTCATATATCCTTTCCAAATCTGTCATTTATTGAGGGTCTGTGTGAAAAATTGCAGGACAACCATCAACGTATAAACATCCAAGCAAGAACATCAGAAATTGTGAAGAGAAAAATCCTTGTGGCCATAAACTTTAACATCACGTTCATCCATAAGCAAAGAAGGAACATCGTATGAAGCACAAAGAACATAAAAGAAAGTGGAAGAAGGTCATCCATAAGCGTCCCATCTGAGAGGCCAACAGCCCGTCAAAGCATTAATGAGAGCCCAATTGAAGTGACCTTACTCCCATACAACGTGTCCTCTTGATGGCACATGATAAGTCCTTCAATCAGGTAACATTTCCGATGCATCCCGACGTTGTGGGGATAGAGATGATGGTATATCTTGAACGGGAGGACTTACTTTCCATTGTGGGTCGACGAGAAGAAGTAACCAATGTGGTGGTCTAGGTTTACCTGATATAAGTCTCCTCCTTTAAAGCAGTTGTAATCTAAATATATCAAGTTTCTACTAAATGCTTGTCTCATAATAGGTACATGCATAAAGAAATGGTTTCCTCAGAGGTCAACCGTAAATTTGGATTCCTCTGCCCAATCCATATCCAAGAGAGAGGGAATAGTGCTTACCTTATACACCAATACCTATCAAACAGGCTCATGGATACTAGAATTGAGTATTTTATTACACCATACATCCACGAGTATTTATTTAATAGTGTTTCCTAGCATATTAAATTCATCTTCTCCATGTAGCCTCTGATGTATTGAGATGTTGTAATTCCCTATAAGGACCACTGACACCTTGTCCTTCTATCTGTGAGGACCAATAGCATCATGTTTTTGTGCTCCCTGCACAACCCTCCTTCGAAGGAGTTGAAGAAGATAATGGATTGGTAAGCTTTATTTTGTATTAGTAATAGTTATGAGTTTTCATCGCCTACCTGCAACCATAGTTTTGATGATAGGGCTATGAGGGCATACCGGGTTGATCGTCTGTGTAATCCCAAGCATTAGGTGAAAGACCCTACCTGGATCACACCAAAGGTTTGTAAATTATCTCTGTTCTTAACATGGGAGCGCCCAAAACTAATTACATGATGGTTATGGTTTTGCAAATAACTTGTTCTCTTAATAAACTCGTAGACATCCTCTTAATCCAATATATGTGGGTTATACATGCTAAGACACATATATAATGTCGTCTCCTCAGGAATGATGGACTTTACTGTTGAGGTACAAATGTAAATCTTCAGGTTTTAATCCAATTTTTTCTCTGATTTCATACCTAATGATTTATATCTTTTATATTGCAGATGTTTAGGCTTGAAAAACCCTTTGCTGAAGATGATATTGACAACATTCGTGAGCGTTGGTCTCAGTACTTTCTTGAATTACTACAGCCACTGAGTTGAAAAAGTAGATATTTTATTTTTATGCACATCGGTGAAGAACATTGCCTTTTTTTTTTGCCAAAGGTGAAGAACATTGCCTGAATTATATAAGTTTGTATATATGTACTTGTCAATGTACACCGTATTTCATCTATGTTTTTAAGAGCTATAGATTTCTAAAATTATTCTAAACCCAATGTAATTCAAACGGTGTATAATTGTGTCATTACCAACAATTATATGGGTGTAGAATATCTAAGCACATTCATTCGAATGACTATCTAGTGTCATTCAAATACATAGCAATATCTTGTCATTCAAAGTCTTAATACATTCAAATAAGTAATATGTCTCAATTGAATTGAAAAGCATCTTCAAGATTCAATCTTTCCAAATTGTTGGTCTTACCTACAGTGTAGAAAGATACTTTCTAAACCTTGGTGCCATCCATGGTGTAGAAGGTCTAACCTTATACATTCGAATGCGTAATATGTCTCATTCGAATTCAAAAGCATGTTCTTTCCAAATCGTTGTTCTTACCTACGGTGTAAAAAGATACCTTTCTAAACCTTGGTGCCATCCACTATGTGGAAGGTCTAACCTTATACATTCAAATGCGTAATATGTCTCATTCGAATTCAAAAGCATGTTCTTTCTAAATCAGTGTTCTTACCTACGGTGTAGAAAGATACCTTCCTAAACCTTGGTGCCATTCACGGTGTAGAAGGTCTAACGTTATACATTCAAATGCATAATATGTCTCATTCGAATTCAAAAGCATGTTCTTTCTAAATCTTTGTTCTTAACTACGGTGTAGAAAGATACCTTTCTAAACCTTGGTGCCATCCACAATGTATAAGGTCTAACTTTATACATTCGAATGAGTAATATGTCTCATTCGAATTCAAAAGCATGTTCTTTCTAAATCGTTGTTCTCACCTACAGTGTAGAAAGAAACTTTCTGTGAGTAATATGTCTCATTCGAATTCAAAAGCATGTTCTTTCTAAATCGTTGTTCTCACCTATGGTGTAGAAAGAAACTTTCTAAACTTGGAATCAACCACGATGTAGAAGGTCTAACCTTATACATTCAGATGAGTAATATGTCTCATTCGAATTCAAAAGCATGTTTAGGATTCAATCTTTCTAAGTCGGTGTTCTTGCCTAAGATGTAGAAAGATACCTTTCTAAACCGTGGTAGCATCCACGGTGTTGAAGGTCTAACCTTATACATTCAGATGAGTAATATGTCTCATTCGAATTCAAAAGCATGTTCAGGATTCAATCTTTCTAAATCGTTGTTCTTACCTACGGTGTAGAAAGATGCTTTTCTAAATCTTGGTATCAACCACGGTATACAATGTGTAAGTCTATACATTCGAATGAGTAATATGTGTCATTCGAATGGAATCGCAAGTTCAGGAATGAATGGAAGTTAAAACATTGCTTCGTTCTCATTCGAATCGATGGATATCAACTTTGAACACTTGTGTTCAAATGGATGGTTTTGATTTCCACCCTTCTAAATCGTTGATTGATGGTACGATATTGAAAGTTAACTTGCTACACACCTTTTTCTATCTGTGCAGTGTAGAAAGTCTATGTCCCATTAAATGTGCCGTTCAGTCTCTTTTAATGCGTCGTTCAGTCTCTATTCTCACACAAAATCATCCTTTATGTGACATACCTTTTCGTAACCTTCTCTTCTATTTCCTTGCTTCAACGAAACGTTTCTGTAAAACTCTCTTCTTTATCCTTGCTCTCTGTTTTGTCTTATTTACATATTAACATGGTAGAACAAACTAGCCAACTGACAGTCAAAGCTTCCCCACCTATATGTCATCTGGTAAGAGTGGACCACATTGAAGAACTATCTAAAGAACAGAAGGATGGGAGCAAATAGCAATAGAATATGATAGCTATTGGAAACCTGTCAGAACCAACGCCACCAAGTATATAAGTTAGTTGCCCTTCTAGCACAAACCAAAGCAAGCATCCTGGAAGAGGAGTGGAGCAAAGTCCCAGACAGTGCAAAGAATGATATATGGGATACACTCCAGGTATATAAATTTTTTGATTTTATCTGCCTTGCAGTCATTTATATCATGTTCTTAGTAACAGGTTGAACTGTAACCATTAAAAGGCATGTACAACGTACCTGACGATGCTACCTTGAAGAAGAAGACTAGGTGGAGGGGTTTCAAAACACACCTGGCTCAAACATATGTACATGCTCTGGTCAAACCCAGTGAACCTCAACCCACTCCTTGCACCAAGTACCCGTTCATTGATAATGACACTTGGCAAGAATTTTGTGGACTTCGGACCACTCTAGAAGCTTTAGTATGTTCCATTTATATCAACCTTTATTTCACATCTTTTGTGAATCAAGGTTTTGCAATATTTAACTTTTAAGCATTTCATAAACATGAACCCAGGCTAAAAGAGCTAAATTCAGCGACATTGGTCGGAAGAATGACTTCCCTCACACAATGTCTCGGGATAGATACGCAAAGACCGACAAAGAAATTATGGAGGCAAAGAGGAGAAGTTATAGGAACAGTCTCAATTCGACCTTTCCACCACCGTCACTCCATCTTCTCTTATACATCGAGAAGATCATTAGAAGTATGCCCACAAAAAAAAAAAGAAAGTGGCCAATACACAAGCGAACATGCTCAAATAATTGTTGAAAATATTGTAAGTGCGTAAATCATTTGCTTTATTCACATAAGTACATGAGATCTTATTCTGTGCTATATATTGCACAGGATATAATTAAACAACAAGAAGAAGCCGGCACATTCAGATCATCATGGTGGAACGATGTTTTGACGGCTGCTGTTGGCAAACCAGATTGTCCTGAGCGACTGAGGGGTATTGGACGCAGCTTGGGCTTAAGAGACATCTTCAGGCCACCTGCTTCTGCCTGAAGGATGGTGAACAAGAATGAATTGGATTCACTATTGGCTGCTATGAAGGTAAATGCGAGGGCAGAGGCAGAAGTGACATTCCAAGCCAAGTTCGAAGCTTCTGCTTCTTCCCAAAGTCTAGTGACAAAGGAGGCATTGGATCTTCTAATGGCTGCCATGAAGGCAGAGGCAAGGGCAGAGGAAGAAGGGACTTTCGAGGCCAGGTTGGACACTCTTACTTTTGCCAGAAGTCTAGTGACAAAGGAGGAATTGGATCCTCTAATGGCTGCCTGAAGGCAGAGGTAAAGGCAGAGGCAGAAGCGACTTTCAAGGCCAAGTTGGACGCTCCTGCTTCTACCAAAAGTCTAGTGTCGAAGAAGGAATTGTATCCTCTACTGGCTGCCATGAAGGTAGAGGCTAGGGTAAAGGCAGAAGCATGATTCCAGTTTAAGTTTGAAGCTCATGTGTTTGCCCATAGTCTAGTGAAGAAGGAGGAATTAGAACCTCTGCTGGCTGCCGTGAAGGCAGAGATGCGGGAGAGGCAGAAGCATCGTTCCAGGCCAAGTTGGAAGCTTGAATGAGGCAGATGATGTACAAAATGGTGACATCGTTTAACTCTAAATAGTAGAACAACATCCCATCTGATAGGCCAACTTGCATTACAATTGAGAGACCCCCTAAAGTGCAGACCCATCCTTCATCCCAACTGACTCCCACAGAACGGGTCTTTTCGATGTCCAGTGATGATTCCTTTGAGGAGGTCACATTGCTAATGCACAATGACGTTGTGGGGAAGGAAATGCCCGTAATTGTTGAATGGGATGACTTAGTATCCCTTCTGGGTTGAGGGTAGGAGCTGACCATTATGGTCATTTAGGTTTTCCTGATGTAAGACGCCTCTTTTAAAGTAGTCGTAAAATGTATTTGTAACATTTACTCTTCAAAATAGGTACATGCAAAGAGAATTGTCATCATCCGGCCTCAACAATACAATTGGATTCCTTTGACCAATCCATACCCAGGAGAAAGGGAACAGTACTTACTTGAGACACCAATGCTTGTCCAACAGGATTATGCGACGGGGATTTGAGTTGTTTATAGCACCCTATATCCACAAGTATTTGCTTATTAGTTGTTTATAGCATCTGTAATTCATTATTTCGTATATAGCTTCTCATGCATCAGACTGCTTTAATTCCTTGTAGGCAACATTGGCAACTTGTCATCATATTCTTGAAGACCAATAACATCATCTTTCTGTGCTCCATGTACCAGACTCATGGGAAGGAATTGAGGAAGACAATTGATAAGTCAGCTTTCTTATGTTTTATTAATACTATGCTTTTTCAACACTTTCCTACAACCTTGATTTTGATGAAGGGCTATGAGAGCATATCAGATTGATCATCTGGGTAAGAACAGGCATTAGGTGAGAGACCCTGCCTGGATTGCATCAAAAGTAAGTACGTGATGCTTAGAGCTGCCACAACTAAGTGATTGATTATTATGATTTTGCTAACAACTTGTTCTCTTAATAGACCCGTAGGCAACTGGTCCGTACTAAGCCACAAATTGCAACCTTAGGTCACTTTCTAGCCTTAAAAATGGATCAAGAATATTAATTTTGATTTCCAAGGGTTGTATAGTGCAACCCCATGGTCATTCTCTCCAGAAGCAAGAAGGCGTACCAATAATTCTTAGCTTGGGTCTATGCTTGCGATGCAAATGCAATCAGGGTTTGATTCAAATTATCCTATGTATCTAAACTAATTATAAAATAACTAAATTCTTTTTGGTATTTTCTTGATTGAGAATGAAAGTAAAGGCAACTTTGAGAAAGAGAAGTGTGTGTGTGATGATGGGTGCCTCTTGAAAACAAAGTGTTCCATCATAGTTCGTAAAAGATGAGGGAAAGTATTGGTTTTCGCACAAAGTTTTCGAAATCAAAAACCCCAACAGACGATGATCTCCTTCTAAATCCCCACATGACTTGGTGGGTCTGAAATAACATGAAATGAACTCCATCCCATGAAATTCCTTAAGACCACTTAGTGTGTGTACGGAAATCGCAAAGTGACAAAATCAACTCCATACATTGTTGACTCCAAAACCAAGCACAACTAGGATGATAGAAGAGACCAACAAGATTTCATTGAATAAGCAAAATGAACTCCATTCTACTTTATCAATCACAAAACAACACAATACACAATAATCCAAGTTTGGCTCAACCGAGACCAAGCATTTACACACAAATTACAAAGTCCAACTCGGAATCCAAGTAATCCATAATGTAAATATAGATTAAAAACAAATACTCCCCTTTCGACACTTCGAACTCCAGTCCACTTCATCTTCAAGAGGTTGGAGAAGTTTAGCTCCTCATGGATGATGGAAATGAGCTTCGAATGGATGATGAATGCATGATAGATGAATGGATGATGAAGAAATGGGGAAATAGTGGTAGTGTGTAGGTAGGGTGAAATGGGAATGTGATTCTCTCCTCTCTTTTCTCTCTTCAACTTCTGCAGCCTCCTTCCTTCCTCCCCCTTCAAAAATACCCTAATTCAGCATAATAAATCGTCCTGGGTCGAATCCATCAAGCGGGGTCGGGTTATTTTCCTTCTGAGGTAAAAATTCTGATTCTGCGAGATATTCGCCCCGGCGAACTTCAGGTTTCATCGCAGTGAACCTCACCCGAGAGTTCTTGCATGACTTATTGAACTTTGGCCGCGGTGAATGTTGAATTGTACCACGGCTAATTTTAGAAGCTCAAAGGGCCGTAAAAATCAAGTCTTGAACTTGTAGGACACTTAGAAAACCAAAAAGGGGGTTTTATGTGTTTTGCAAGTTTTGTTGTATTTTGATGGTGGCATGTTTATGTGGATGTTATGCCATGATTTTTAGGAGTTTAAGAGGTCCCAAGAGCATCTTGAAAAAGGACCAAGAACACTTTGGAAGTTGGATTAAAGAAAGCTAAGATCTTGAGGTAGCGAAACTACTAGTCTCCTTCTATGTTTAAGAAAATGATTTGTAAATGTTACATGAACTTCTATGATGAGCAAAGTGCATGATTTGTGTATGAAATGTGACTTTTGTGCTATGGCCATATGCATGCTAAAGTGAAGTTTGATGTGTCACATGTTTATGTATTCATACACATGCCATAAAGTCATGTATGCACATTCACTATGTTATGATTATGTGGTTTTGCTATTGGGATTCCCAAATCTCATGCCCCACCCACTAACCATGTAGGTGCAAGCTCAAGCAAGGGTAAGGAAAAGATTATTGATGCTTGAAGATGATGTTTTGCTTGCATGGTTTTGTGTAAATATTTGAGTTATTAGCTTTCTTGAAGTTGTTGTTATGTTGTAACCTAAACCTCTACTCAAGGTACTATGTGAATGTGTGATGATGCATGCCTAAAAATGGACTAAAACTAAC
>JANTPZ010115233.1:0-23821 GCA_025593235.1 Vachellia pachyceras
GATGTGGGACTTGTGACATTCTCCCACAGCCAATCCGCGAGCGACCTCGCCGCGGACGACCACCACACCGTTACCCTCTCCCCATTACTCTCTCCCCGCCGACAGGGGCGTGCAGCGGGCGTGCGGCGTGCGGCGTCGAAAGGTTCAGGGCTGGCTCTGATACCACTTGTCACGGGACCATTACCCTCTCCCCCAAAACACGTGTCGTAGGGGTGCGCAGCGTCCCGCTTCTTATAGCTCAGCACCCTCCCAAACCTCGCCGATGTGGGACTTGTGACACTAGTCCGTGGGTTGATCGATGAAAAGAGAGAGCAATTAGGCCAAATGGACCGGGAGTCCAACAGATCCCTTGTAAAACTATAGGCCCACTCAACATCACCAATTTGTAATGCGGCGGGAGAATTGGTGATTGTGTTTAGGCGAGAGTGTTAGTTCCCAATGTAATCAATTAATTTCTACTGATAAATCTACCCATATTTAATTCTATATAGTATCTCAATTAGAATTGCTCTCTTGATGGAAAGATACTTGTGCTTTTAACAAAAAATATAAAGGGGTTGGGGGGACAACATGAAGCTCCCAAGTAGGTGGCTTAAGTTTTATTTTGTTTCTGACTTTTTTTTTCATTGAAACTGAATTTAATATCTCATAAAAGACTATGCAAACAAAATTCTAGGACAAACACTATCCTTCATCAACCACAACCTCTTGAAGGAAAAGCGGAGATTGATAAAGAGTGCAAAAATTTCCTTCTAACCAATGTGAATATTTTGCTAGTTGATCGCTATAGTTTTTGTCTCCTTGTAGATGCAGTTAACTAAAGCCATCATATTATATACACCACAAACTGTAGAATCATTGGCTCTGATACCAAAATTGTAAAACCCTCACCTTAATCCCAACAGCTCAATTCGTTTTAAGACACTAATCAAGGTAGAATTGAAGTTCAGTAATTTATTCCAACCTACCATGATTATAGAGTTCTTATTTCGTAACATCATATGCCAACGTTTTCAAAATATGTGGTTAGACAAAGTTTGCAAAATGAGCCATATAGATGGCAATATACTTTAGTCAACACATAAATAGCAAAAGAGGCTATACAGAGATATGCATGGATATATAAGCTTAAGAACTCTCCCCGACATTTCAGCACAAGAACTTATCACCTGAAAAATGTTAAATTGATAGAATGAGACAAGAGTCTCAGCAACCATCAATCCAACTTAAAAGGCATATGAGCGAGTGTTGATGAGAGATAGAGAATTAATTTCATATGAAAATAATTTCACAAGTAATACTAAATTTTCCATATAGTTCACAATAACCTCTATTCACCTCTCACAAAATACTTACGTATATCAATATCAACATCATCATTATCATAGTAAATACATCACCATGATTACAAAGATCAGTTGAATCAATAACCACATAACTACTTTTCCTTAAGCACTGACATATACATATTTATCAACTTATAATAACATGGTCTCATGCACATATACATTCACATACATATTTTTCTAATTTATAATATCATGATCTCTTGTTTATATTATCGCAAAGTTGCACAATAATCAATATATAAAGATTTATTTCACTGAATTCCCCCTTATTTCTTCCACACCTTATATCCTCTGACTGAACGCATGAGCCAGTATTGTCTCATGTGACTGGCAGTACTTCTTAACGAGCTCACCGATCAAGTGATATGGACTGACTAAAATTCACAGAGCACAAGACTGGACTATGGATTCCCCCTTTAACATCGAAGGGGTATTATAGGCCCTCATCACAACGGGCATATGATCATCTAGTGTATAGCCGGAAATCCCCTTCAAGCATGCTAGATATTCACCCCCCTTATTTCCTCTTTAATAGCCACCCATCAATAACCACATCCTCCTCTCCCAATATTACAATTATCATTTTGCTAACCTTCAAGCAAGATATATATACAATTTACCATCAACAATATATACACATGAATAACCACTAGCACATTTCAATCAATAATTTCAGGTCAAGGGTTTCCATAGAGTCAAAAGAATACTTTATTAGAAGTATTTGAAAACGTTACCATTACAACACATAAATTCTTTGACTCCAAACTTCACAATGCATTTTCAATATTATCAATGCACAAGTATTAATTGGATAGCAGTAACCAAACTTCAATATTTTCAAATAATAATATTTTTATCACAATGAATTCAAGGTCACTCATCAAACATGTCCCAAGCATGCATAGTAATTGGATAGCAGTAACCTTTCACCCAATAAGAAATTATTATGATAACAATAAGCTCGTGCCCAGTACCAATAATTTTCCACAATTAGTCTACACAATTATATATTATCACACATTAGTTTACCACTAATTTAAGTGGTAGAAATATAAAAATTAGTGTTGGATCTTCTTTGAGTTTTCAATCCCTCTTTATCTCATATTTAATCATTTAATTAACTATATTAATTATTTTATATATCAATATATATATATGTATATATCGTCCGGGGACCCGAATTGTTCATTAAAAATCCTTAATACTTCTCATATATTTTAATTTCTTAAAAAACCCCAAATATTTACAAAAATCCTTGAACATCGTAATTTTCTTTCAATATCCAAATATTGCAAACCACAATTTTATTAAAATTCCAAATTCTATTTTCAAACTCTAATAATAAAACTAAATCATTGTAAATTCATCATTACCTCCATTAACATCAATTAAAATATCTAAACCTTAAAAATTCCCTATTATCTTCAATAATCTCACATAAACTATTTAACTCAACTTTTGATGGCTCAGAATATTCTATATATTAAAAACCTTATACAAGATAAATTTCTAAAATATCCCAAATATCCAATAAATAAATTTAATCATATAGAACATGGTCATTTCACTTACCTAAATTATCCCAAAAGTAGAACCTTGGAGCTCGGAAATTCCTTCATAGCTCTTTCTCTCTCCCTCTCTCCTTTCTCTCCCCTCTCTGTCTTATGGGGTGTGTGTGTGTGTGGGGGGGAGGGTATGTATAATACCCTCCAACATACCCAATGTGGTGGACGGATGTAAAGATAAAAAGAAAAGGGGAAGACTACCCCAACATACCCAAAGACGAAAATTACAGTATCGGCCCCCAATTTTTTTAAGATTAAACAATTTATTCACCTAATTCTTTCTTAATCTCAATTAAATATGAATGTAAAAATTAGGATATTACATAGAAAATGGACATGGAAGACTTTATAATTCTGCACCTAATGATTTTAATGAAGTGTGGGGCCCACTTCTATTGTTAGAGCAATTTTATACCGATAAAATCTCTTGTCTGGGTAGATATCTTCTCTTTTCTCTTCATATTTCATTAAGAAGATGAAAAGTGGCACATTACACTCCCCCAAATCTACTTTCCTAAAAATACCCTTTATCTGATTTTTAGCTATCGAAAATGCTTTTCAGGATTTTTTCAATCATTAGGGCTATGCAAGCCCTCAAAAATTCTCAAAATTCATAAGCTCTATAAGTTATTTTTCTTTTCCCCAATCATATTTTGGAAATGACCTAAATTAATTTTCTTCCTAAAATCCAAATTTGGCAATTTTCTGTCTATTGCCGTTCCGACAAACTATTTCTGACTTTGTAATATCCATGTCTTTTTGTAACTAGAATAAAGGCCATACAAATAAGAAGAGGTTGGAGTAGGGTCCACAAGTTAAAAGACAAAGAAAGAAAGACAAGATGCTATTATAGAAAATAAGGACCTAAGTGTAATTTTCAAAGGAGGACTAAAGTGGAAACTTGAAAGAAATTCAAGGCAATTTTAGCAAATAAGTAAAAGTGTAAGGGCATCTTAGCAAATAAGCAAGAGTCAAAGTGCCATTTGGTAATTATGAAAAAACCCAAGGGTATTTTGGTCAAAGTTTGACCAAAATATAAAAAAATTATTTCACCATCAGATAGAGAAAAATTCACTGATCAACAAGTGAGGCTCAATTTAGGCTAGAATGATATGTGATTCTATTGCGGGAATTTTATTGGTCATTTAATTTTTGACTATTTAAATAAATAATTAGCCAAAAATGATTATTTAAAATCCTTAAAGGCCTTAGATGCCTGATCTCAAAGCAAGAAAAAATAGATTAAAACTTCTAGTATTTTATAAAATTATTTTTAGGAGAAAGTGAGAAACAATTTCCCTAATCGGAGAGGAAAGGTCCAGAAAAACATTGAATTAGGGTTTTCTTCAAAAGTTAATTAAAAATATTCCGGAAAGCCATTTAAGGAAAGAAAAAGTGTGAGAATATCAGGAAGAATTTTGGAAATTTTTGGTGACCTTAAATCAGGTTAATAATAAGAAAATTGCCTAAACGCATTTTTGGAGGCATAAAGTAACTTTATGGAAACATAAAGTTTCCAAAAGTAAAAATGGTTATGATTGAATTGTGGTAGAATTTATTAGAACAAAGTTACTTTATCAGTCTAAGTTGTACAAGATTAAGGGGACACTTGTCACCATTGCAAATTAGCACATGAGGATAGATTTTTCTTCTCAATTTCAAGCCATTAAAGTTAGTTAATAAGGGCAGAAAAAGGGGCTTTTGTGCTGCCCAATTATCAACCATTGGATCACCATTTTAATGCAAGATCCAATCCTAGCCTTTAGATCAAATGGGGACTCACTAAAACCATCTTTCCTCACCATTTCTTGCCATCATTTTTGTGCTAAAGCAGTCCTAAAACAGTGAGAGAAGTGGCAGACAAAGAGGAAGCCATTGGAGAGGAAAAAGCTCCAAAAAATCCATGATAAGATAGGTTTTGATGAAATTTCTTACATATTCTTATTTCTTGGACCTTTCTCTTCACTTCTATCGGTTTTTTTTCTTGGATTTGGCTGGAATTTGGTTGCTGGAAAGTTAGTTTTTTTGTGAGAGAAAATGAGAAAGAGAGGGATTTAGATCAGATAATTGGTACTAAATAACTCTATGCAAGCTAAGGAGTTGATTGATATATAATTTGTGTTGATTGTTGTTGTATTTGGAATTTTGGAATTTCAAACCTAAGGGGAGGGTGTTTTTTCTTCTTGATAGGGAAGGTGTTTTTTATGTTAAATAATGCATGGCAAGTGTTTTTTATGTTAAATAGTGCATGACAAGTGTTTTTTTATGTTAAATAATGCATGGCAAGTGTTTTGGGATCAACTTTGGAGAGTCATAACTTTTTGTATTCTTGTCCAAATTTGCATATTAAAGAATAAAGTGATTTCTTTCAAACTTCCATTGCATGTAATTGCATATTCTTGATCCCAAACCACTTGCCATGCATTGTTATTTGACATCAAAAACAACTTCCCTATATAAGAGAAAAAACGTGCAACACCTCCCCTTAGAGTTTGAAATTCCAAATACAACAACAATCAACACGAAACATACAACAATCAACTCTTTAGCTTGCGTAGACTTGTTTGGTAACAAGTATTTGATCTAACTCTCTCTTTCTCATTTTCTCTCACTAAAACAAAAAATTCCATCAGTCATATTCCACCAAAAATCAAGAAACTAAACCGATAGAAATGAATAGGCACTACCAGAAAAATGTCATTTAGCGACGAAAAAATCCATCGCTACATGGCTATTTTCCATAAGAAAATTTTCATTTAGCGACGGATTTTCCGTCACTAATGTTGATGCCATATTTTGATGATAACAAATTGATTTCAAGAATTATGAAGCTTGAATTATTGTTTATAATGGAACACTCGAGTTTTGTGCTTCAATAATCGAGTTTGTATGAAAGTATTAGGAATACTCGAGTACTGTGATTTGAAACTCGAGTATTAAACCTTTTTAATGTGTTAAAAATCAATACTTTCAGACAACACTCGAGTTCTTGTTGAAAGTGTTGATAACACTCGAGTAATGAATGCTGATACTTGAGTACTGTGGTTAAAATGTTTCTGTGATTCAGCACTTTGAATGAAAACTCGAGTATTAGGTTGAAGTGTTGTCAACACTCGAGTGATGTTTTTGAAACACTCAAGTATTGGTACTTAGAATGTTTTAAAATGAATACTTTCAAGTGAAACTCAAGTATTGATGTTGAAGTGTTAGCAACACTCGAGTATTGTGTTTTAATACTCGAGTATTGAGACTTATTTTCAAAACACTATGCTTCACTTGATGCAGAGTACTCGAGTTACAAGTGGAAGTATTGGCAACACTCGGGTATTATGTTGGAATACTCGAGTATTGAGTTGTTTTTTAAAGTCACATCACTCCACTTGAAGCAGAACACTCGAGTTGTGAAAGAAGTGTTGCCAACACTCGAGTATTGTGCAAAGTTTTCAAACGTGGCGCAACACTTCAAGCAGAACACTCGAGCATTTAATGAAAGTGTTGTCAACACTCGAGTATTGAGTTTTTAATACTCAAGTGTCGAGCACTCTTTTTCTCAAAACACAACACTTCCATCTAAACACTCGAGTAATAGTAAGAGAAGTGATGACACTCGAGTATTATGTTTCTAACACTCGAGTATTGTGACATCTCAAAAGACTTCACTTCAAGTTCTCCTCTGAACACTCGAGTAGCAACTGAAAGTGTTCTTAACACTCGAGTACAAAATTTTTAACACTCGAGTATTTGTACTTGAATTCAAAAACTTCTGCAATACTCTCAAACACTCGAGCAATTTCAAAAGTGTTATAAAAACTCAAGCATTGAAACAAAACACTCGAGTATTGTTCAAAATACCTGGTTATCACTCGAGTATTGTGAAACAAAACTCGAGTATTGATTTTCTCAACGGCTATTTTTCTTTGACAGCTTTTTACTTGCTCTCTGCAACTTTCCTTATTGGTGATTAACAACGTTTGAATCTCACCTGCCTTCAGAAATTCAGAAATTCAGAATCATAGAAAGAGAAAAAGCTGTTCACGCCTCTTCTAGACAGATTGCATGAATCAGCCATTGTCGCTAACATTCCTGAGATGCATTTAATGCAACATTAATGGCGAAGATGAAGAGGTAGTTGATGAGAGTAACAGATATTAAAATCTCTCTAATGGCAACTTCATTACTTCTCATCTATAAAAGGACCAAGCATTCATTACAGAGATACAGACGAACATTCTGAGCATTCAAAGCTATTTATTACATTCTCTGTAAATCTTTCAATATTTTCTTCTGAACTTCAGTATTAGCTATCTACTCTTTTGAGAGAGTTTCTTTGAGCAAAACTTACTGTAAATTTGTGAGATATTCAACGTTGGGACCTTGAATTTGTTGGGCTGTGAATTTGTCAGAAAACAGAGAGTGTGAGACTCTGTTTTATTGCATGTTGTAAGGGGGAGTGTGATTCTCCATTGTAAAGGCAGTGTTGGCCTTCTTTATTGTTGGTTAGTGGATTGAAAAGCTCAGAGGTGCTCTGAGGACTGGACGTAGGTCAGAAGGACCGAACCAGTATAAATCTCCTGTGTTCATCCTCTTCTTACCTTGCTCGGTGATATTGTTTTAATTTTGTGATTTGCAAGTTAATTTTTAAATTGACCAATTCACCCCTCTCTTGGTCAAATCCTACACTAACAACTAAATAGCATATTTCTGGTAGTGAGGGAGGTTCAAGGAGCAAGAATATGTAAAAGATTGCATGAAAACACTTTACCTTGAATATCTGGAGAATTTCCTCTCTTATGGCTGCCTTGATCACGCCTTCTCTTCTCTCTTTTGGGGTCTGGTATTGCACGAAAAAATGAAGGGAAATGAAGGGAAAGTGGTTTTAAAATCCCTTGCATAAAGCTTTTTCCATGTGTCCAAAATATCCTGTCAAACTTGCACTGTTAAAGTAACTTTATTCTGATATATTTTACCACTTGTTTATGATATTTCTAACCTCGTTTTACTCATTAAATAAGACTCCTCCAAGTGGTAAAAATATGATCTTCTCATTTTGCTTTTTGAAACTTTATGTTTCCATAAAGTATATGATCTTCTCATTTTGCTTTTTGAAACTTTATGTTTCCATAAAGTATCGAACCGAAATGGTTTTTGGTGATTTCCTAATCACTTGACTGGTTTAAGGTCATGAAAGATTCCCTAAATTCATATGATACTCTCATGATTTTTCTTTCCCAAAATGCCTTCTGTATTGTCTTAAATTAATTTTTGAAGAAAACCCAAATTCAGAGTTTTTCCGAGCATTTTCCTTTTAATCGAGGAAATTGTTTCTCACTTTCTCTTGAAAATAATTTTATAAAATACTAGAATTTATGAACTATTTTCATTTGCTTTGAGATCAGATATATGAGGCCTCTAAGTATTTTAAATAATTTTTTTGAACAATTATTTATTAATCAACCAAAAATTAAATGACTTTAAAATTCCCTTAAGGGTTATTTTGGTCATTTTAACTTAAACCAAGCCTCAATTACTGATCAATTAATTTTTCTCTTTCTGATGGTGACATAATATTTTTTCTGATATTTTGGTCAAACTTTGACCAAAATGCCCTTTGAATTTTTCTTAATTACCAAAATGCCCTTGGTTCAATAAATGGTAATTTGGTCCTTAATCTTTATACTTTTCTATAAACTAACTTTCCAACCCTTAACTTCTTTTCCTTCTCTTTCTTCTGGGCCCTGATTCAACATCTCTCTTATTCATTTGACCTTTAATTTTAGTCACTAAAAGTATGAATATTACATTTCCCCTCCTTAAAATAATTTTTTTCCACAAAATTTACATACCTTATGAAAATAGCTCAGGGTGTCTAACTTTCATGTCTTCTTCTGTGTCCCAAGTGGCTTCTTCAAGTGTCAATCCTTTCTAGACAACTTTGACCATCAAGATGCTTTTGCTCCAGAGCTACTTTACTCTCCGGTCAATGATATGGGATGGCCCTACTTTGTATGACAAATTATCTTGCAATACACTATTCTCATATTCAATAACATGTACTGGATTTGGATTATATTTATTTAATTGGGAAACATGTTAAACCTCTCTTATCTCCACACTATTATCCATTAGAGACCTTAACTAGATCACTTGGAGCCATTATATAAGCTAGAATAAGTTATCTATGTGAATTTCAAAAACCCACTTTGACTATTATTAAATAAAAACTTAACATTTTAGGCCCAACTTTGAAAATTCACAACTAATTCTAGAAAACTCTCGCTCATGTGATCTTGGTCTCCAAATTAAAGCTCATCGCATTTTTTATGGAGGAAAACTACTCATTTGAGGATATTAAATCTATAGCTTCATCTTAAACCATGTGAGATTGCACTGTTCATTTGGTTCCCTGAAACAGGCTTCGCCGCGACCAACTCATTTGGCCACAAGAACATTCCTACCGGGTGTAGTTTGTTGTGGCAAACTTCTCCATAACGTAGTAAATTCCCACTCAGACCACTTTTGTCGCGACCAATTTTAAAATTTGTCGTGGCCAACTTTTGCTGTTAGATTTTCTGCTGAACTTCAAAAATTCATAACTTTTTTCATACAACTCCAAATTCAGCAGATTAGGACTCTATAGAAAGCTTGGAACGAGATCTACTTGGACACAAAATTTTATGACCATTGGACTTCATTTCCTCATTTTAGCCTATTTGATCACAATTAAGGTCTTTGGACCCTTCTTTAGCCACATTTGCATGCTTAATTCATTCTCTTTGTATATTTCTCATCACAAGTCATACACTTACTTCAAATATCACATCTTGAATATGGTAGGAGTTTAATACATACAATTTTCCAAGAATTTGCCCAAATACATTAACTAATATACCAAACAAGCAATATGTGACTCCTTTCCTTTTTGCATTGGAAGCCACTTACTTTTCACTCTTTCACCATTTTCCTTTGCCCTGCTCCTTGAGCTTATACCTATGGTTTGTTATTGGAAAGGGTGAGATTTCAAAGAAATCCAAATAGAAAACATATCTAACAATGCATCAACATGCATGATTATCTAAATGTAAACTATTATGTCATATAACTTGAGTAATAAACCTTACTTCAATCACATTTGCATAAGTCCAAGGCAATCATTGCATAGCTACAGCCATGCATTCTCACAAGTAAGGTTTTACATTTCAAGTGGCTACAACTACACATCAAACATGGCAATTAACATATATAAAAATCAATGCAAAATAGATGTCAAAGTTATAAGTTTTGCTACCTTGAAACTTTAACTTTCCAATGGCACTTGAAGTGGCTTCCAATAACACTTGTCACTTTGAAACTCTTCTTGGCACTTTAGCACTCTTACACAAGCAAGGTTTTACATTTCAAGTGGCTACAACTACACATCAAACATGGCAATTAACATATATAAAATCAATGCAAAATAGATGTCAAAGTTATAAGTTTTGCTACCTTGAAACTTTAACTTTCCAATGGCACTTGAAGTGGCTTCCACTTACACTTGTCAATTTGAAACTCTTCTTGGCACTTTAGCACTCTTACACATGCCATAGAACACTTGGCATCAATACTAGGCCATTTCTCATGCATTATAGCATTAAACAACTCATAAAACTCTCTCTTAACCGTTTAGCATTTAACTTGGCCAATTGTGATTCTAATGCTTCCAAAATTGTGTTCTCACTTATACCCTACACAAATTTGCATTTTAAACTCAATGGAAGCATCAAAACATTCAAAGATTCCTAGGACATATATTCTCTCCAAACAGGGTTGCAATAGATCCAATAAAGTAAAGTAAAGGCATAGTAGAAGCTGTGCTAAAGTGAGAAGTCATAGAAGTTCAAAATTCCTTGTGTTCAGCAGATTGTTATTAAAAGTTATATGCAACTTTTCAAATTACCTTACCACTGACCAGGCTCATGAGAAAGAATTAGATGTTCATGTGGGATGAGAAATGTGAGGCAAGTTTCTAAGAGTTGAAACAAAGGCTAACCATAATGTCGGTGCTAATAGCCCTTGATCTGAAGCAGATATATACAGTTTATAGAGATGCTAGTAAGCACGGATTATGATGTGAGTTAATACAGCATGACATAGTGGTAGCATGTGCCTCAAGGCAGTTGAAGTTGCCTAAACAGAATTATCCCACTCAAGATTTAACGCTGCCAACTACAGTTTATGCTTTACAAATATGGAGGCACTATCGGTATGGAGCAACGATTGAGTTATATGGTAACCACAAAAGCCTCAAGTGTGTGAAAGATTAGAAAGATTTGAACTTGAGACAACGAAGATGAATAGAGTTCCTAAAAAGTACAACTAGCATATTAAAATACCATCTAGGGAAAGTAAATGGTATGTTTAATGCCAGAGGCCAAAATGATCCCGTAGATGGCATTGTGAAAGTAAGGATTAATGAGATGAGATTAATGGAGAACTATAGAGTTAAGGTCTGATGATTCAATTTCATATAAGGGCAGAAGGGTAATGTAACCAAAATTTAATTATACACCACAAGTTTACAAGTCATGAAAATAATATATGGTAAATTAAGGTCGATCACACAAAGACTCAATTTAATATGCAAATGGGCATTAGAAATCTAAATTTTAATTAAGTTGAGCAAATCAAAATATGAATAATGAAAATAGATATTCAAATAAACTAAAATATTAATTCTAATATACTAGAAAATATTAATTAACACAATCAACATAGAGTGGCTAATCCCTTCTTTAAATTTTAAAGTAGGTAATTACCCAAATAAATATAGTTAAACTTTAATTTGTTAATCTTGAGTATAAATAGATATAGTGTCTCATGATCATCTACATCCCTCTCTCAAATAAAACTATTATTCCTTAAATAGCTATTCAAGAGGCATTAATTAGAACAATTTCACTCTAATACGATTATATTATTCATGTAGGTATATTCCTATCCTAAAGGCAAATTAGAATAAATTCTAATCTCACAATACTCAGTTGAAAGTTCATTTAATATCCCCTCCCAAGGTTAATCTAAATTTCTCACATTCATACTTAATGTTGATCAGACACTAAACAGACAAGAAGATTTAAACTGAATAAACAAAATTAAAATTAAATATAAATAAATGGGTCAAACATGCTCAAATCCTTAAATCAATTCATAGCACTCTAGATCTGAAGAAAATTAGCCATACATAGTGTTAAACAGATCCATGATAATAATATCAAGATTCAAGAAAAGCATCAAGAAAAGGGAGAAAGAAAATAAACAATAGAACGATTGGCATTTTCCTCTTCTTTCCTGATGATCTCTCTCTCGTGTGCGTGTGCAACTTTTTTCCTCTTGTATGTGCTACGTCTGTGTTGGATGTGTGCGTGTCTTGCACTTCGTCTTTTCTCCAGTGTGTGTCTTCAAATGTGGGCCACTTTTCTCTTGTGTGTTCTCAATATATTCCTCAGTGTGTGTGTAGTTTTTTTCCTTCCTGTGCCTCCCAACTTGTGCATTTTCAATATATATATAAATGTTGCTCCTCAGTCCTCACTGCTACGTCTCATTCTCTTCTTTTTTCCTTTTTCCTTTTACTCGATCTTCATTTCTTGATTTGCCAAGATCCACTCTTTCCATTACTTCCTAAAAATATATCAAGATAATAAAATAAAAGGAAACAAAACAAAATAAAAATAAAAATTAATAAAAGCTTTAAATTATTATATTTGCTATGATTTAATAAATCCCTAAGATAATGCACTATTTGTTAGATTTGCTATTTAGATTCAGAATCTTTTAAAATTATATTCATAACTCTCCAAATATATCTCAAATATACTAAAAATTGGAGAGTTATCAAAGGGTTTGGCACTACCCAAATTGTAAAGGTAATAGAGGAAAGATTAAGAGAGCGCAGATGTGAGATAAATTTGTGTGGAATAGTAAGGCCTTTATAAGCCTAAAAAGGGTGTGAATATGCCCTAATGTAAAGGCATGGATATGACATTTAGTTGTTGGCCATTAAGGAATGAGTAAGACAGGAAAGTTAAGAAGTGAGAAATATAAAGAATGAGTTCTAGGGAGATAAGAAGGACCTAAGAAGACAAGACTGGTTTCTATGATTAGTCTTGGGAAATTATTACTCTAGCTACCCATCGAGGGGCCTAGTAAGCTTATTCCAATCCCTAAAGTAGGAAAGCAAAGTGAGTAAAGTGCATAGTTGTAAGCCTTGAATGAGATATAGTCAGGCTAGCTAAATATGAGTTAAGAAAGAAAGAGAAATAGAAAGCCCTAGATATTGTATAAACTCACCAAGTATTAAAAGAGAAAGATTTAAGGGTGAGTTAAAAGAAAGGGTAAAGAAAAACTGTATATAGCATAAAGTCAACAAAGAGTTACACTGACAAGAAAGAGGACCATTAAAATGTGAGGTTGAAGATCATAGTTACCTTAGAATTTCTCCAACTAGAAATAATGGTAGGTCAAAGAAAGCCAAAAGGTATAGTCAAAGAAAGAAGTTTTTATGGTCCTGAGATAGATGACCGAACAATTGAGAAAATAGAGTTGATAAAAAAAGTACATGTTTTGCTACATATTGATGTATAGTTTGAGTTGAATTGATGATGAAATGAATTTTTGGCAAGAAACCCCTGTTCTTGCTGTTGGACCTAAAAGATGGAAGCATGTAGATGTTGGAAATTGTGCCATAGGGGCCAATCATTGTACCTCAAACATCATTTATTTTAATGTATTTTCTGTTGGGATTTTAGAACGTACATGCAGTGGAATTTAAAATTTTCTAATCCTAAATATGAATTTGTCAAAGGCGTTTAGATCGAGGAGATGAAGGCGTACCTTTTGCGTTTCTAATCCGAAGCGTTTCTTGCATTTGGATCTCTTCAGGTTCCACAACCTTTGGCGTTATTGATTCCAATCATAAGAAGCCAACCTTCTTTAATCGCCTCACTCTACCGGTATCCACACGAACAGTTTTCCAACAATCGCAGCGTGCTAGCGCCTCTTAAGTCTCACTCTCTCTAGAGTTTATGTGGCTCACAATCAGATTCGAATTTCTCATGCTTCTCTTGCTCATGAGTCCTAATATTTGTAGAACCCATAGAGAGCCTCTAAAATCTGAGATTAATCTTTAAAATTCGAATTCATATATGAAAAGATATTCAAGATTAATCTTTATTAATCTTGAAATTCGAAGTTCAAAAGGATATTCAAGATTAATCTTTATTAATCTTAAAATTTGAATATTGAAAAAGATATTCAAGATTAATCTTCTTGAAATTTGAATTTCAAAAAGATATTAAAAAATAATCTTTATTAATTTTGAAATTTGAATTTCGAAAAAGATATTCAAGATTAATCTTCTTGAAATTTGAATTTAAAAAAGATATCCAAAATCAATCTTTATTAAACTTGAAATTCGAAATTCAAAATTCAAAAGATATTCAAGATTAATCTTTATCAATCTTGAAACTTGAAATTCAAAAGATATTCAAGATTAATCTTTATTAATCTTGAAACTTGAAATTCAAAAGATATTCAAGATTAATCTTTATTAATCTTGAAATTCGAAATTTGAAATTCAAAATGTGAAATTCGAATTTTGCAATTCTGATTTGAATTAATCTGATTTGATCAAATCATATCCATATAATTAATCCAAATAGTGAACCATCGAATTTAATTTATCTTTATAAATTAAATCTGAATATTAATGTTAGTTATTTAATTTATCAAATAAATTAAATACTAACATATAATATTATTGTCATTTCGAATTCA
Source organism: Vachellia pachyceras (assembly GCA_025593235.1). NCBI lineage: Eukaryota > Viridiplantae > Streptophyta > Magnoliopsida > Fabales > Fabaceae > Vachellia > Vachellia pachyceras. The sequence goes on from JANTPZ010115233.1 coordinate 14,723, forward strand.
TATATATATATATAATTTGAATAAACCATAGAATTAAAGCTCTTGTTGGGTTATTCTTACGTGCGACCTTGTAGGCCCATATGAAGTTGGCAGTGGGCTAAACTCAACATTAGCCCACAAGTTGCAAGCGGTTTCTAGTAAGACATTACGACTACCCAAATCATATGAGGATCGTTAACACGACGCAACCTTTCACGCAATCACATCACGTCCCTTTTGTCACATGATATCTCGATCAAAGATGAGGCATGGATGACGTCATCCTCCTATTCCTGACCATTACTTTCTCGATCCTTGAGTTGTCTGATTAAGGAAACGAAAACTATTAGATATTAGTTTTGATGATGTCAAATAAGAAGCAAAATGTTTTTACAATGTAAAAAGTTTTCACAATACATATTTACCATGCATAATGATTTTACAATGCATATTGGTTAATAAATATTTATGCATCTTGTTAATTGGAGGATGATTTGGTTAAATAACTCTTTTTGAATGTTAAAATGTTTTAAATAGATGTTTTATTGATTAACCATTTATCTCAGCTTTATTCGGATGTTCAAAACTGATTCTGGAAGTTAATACTCGAGCACAAAGTCAAACACTCGAGTATGATGATTTTTCGGGGCTTCCTGTTGAGTTTTTGGGTCAACACTCAAGTATCGGGTCATAATACTCGAGCATTAACATCTGGGGAGTCAACACTCGAGCACTGGATCACAATACTCGAGTATTGACCTCTGAGAAGCCAATGCTCGAGCACTGGATCCCCAATGCTCGAGCATAAGCCTCCTCTGTTTTTTGACAGCTTGACATATGTCTGGTATTTTAACTATATCTCCTAAAATACAACTCCGATTAATGTGAAACCAATTTCATATGAATCTAGACTCAAAAATCGTTTCATAGAGACTAAGAAAAGCATTAAATTATTTCAAATGAAGGATATATGAATTTCTAAACTTGGTGGTCAAAACTGAACGCTTTATCTCTGACCTGTGCTTATTTTATCTATCATAACTTTCTTTATATACATTATTTAGGACTGATTCTTCTTTCATATTAAAGTAGACTTGCATAGATTTCCATTGATATATAATATGCAAGGTTTGGAGTTGAAATGAGAGAGTTATGGTCGTTGCAAGTTGAGTTACAAGCTGTGCTCGAACACTGGATCCCCAATGCTTGAGCATCGGGTTTCAGAATTAGGTTTTCTGCACAAAACATGCCAATGCTCAAGCACTGGCACCTCGTGCTCGAGCACTGAGTCCAAAAATCAGCTTTTCTCGTAGTGCTTGCACTCAATGCTCCAGCATACGCATCAAGCACAAACAGCACTCGAGCATTGGGTTTTATCACTCGAGTATCGTGCTTCTGGGACTCAATACTTTCACAGAATACTCCAAGCACTGGCTGAAAGCACATCCAATGCTCAAGCACTAGAAACACAGTGCTCGAGTATTATGTCTCTTCTCTCTGTATTGTTAAGCAATGCTCCAGCAAAGGCATCCAACAGAACCAATGCTCGAGCACAGATTCTCAGTACTCGAGTATTGAAGTTTTTCATACAACACTGAGAGCAAACACTGCAAGTATTAACTGGAAGTACTGCATATGCTCGAGCACTAGCATCCAATACTCGAGCATCAGGCTCAAATTTTTTACTGTTCATCAATAATCCTTGAGAATGCTCCAGCACTGATTGCCATCACTCTTGATACTCGAGCACTCCAATTTTATCACTCGAGTATTGAAATCATTTTTACTCTTCACAATACTCGCATAGAATGCTCGAGCAATCTCAAGAAGCATTGTCAGTAGTCAAGCACTATAATTTAGCACTCGAGTATTAAGTTATTTTTCAAACACTTTCATATGACACTCGAGTATTGTGTCATAGCATTGAGTTTTTCTTTGAAATATTCTGAGCAACACTCGAGCATTGAAGTCTTATGCTTGAGCACTATTTCTCTCACCACTTTATCTCTGACACACTTCACCTACGCTACACACCTACTCTCTTATCGAATCTTTCCTTATTTATGTAACGAATTTTTGAATATCAACTGCTCTCATAAATGCTTCTTGCTTAGACTTATTAATAGGGAATAGGCATCTCTGAATACTTCTCTAGCATGGGCTCTCAACGGACAAATTCACAGACAACATACATATAGTGTGCCAGACCCATTAATGCATATCACTGGGCATTGAAGCAGAAGAGTGACAGAAGCAAAACACTTTCTAACGGATTAATCTTTGTCAACAAACACTTGCTTCTTGTCAAGACTCCAACGGCTATTCTTTCTCTTTTAACAATCAAATTTGTCAGAGCAGACCAAGTTTGAAAAATAGAGCATAAGAGCTGGAGCCAAATAGAAAATACAACACTCCTCTCCAACGGACATATTTTGACAACATCTATAAATTGGAGGAAGCAACCAACAGAAAAAAGATGATGAGATGAAGTATATGGAGTCACCGAACACAAAATAGAGAGTGTGGATTCGAGGAAATCCCACAACTTTAGGACTATGATATTATACTTCTTTGAGAGCTTCAATGTTTATCTATCCACTCTTTGAGAGAGTATATTAGTTCATCTAAACTTATTGTATTTCGTGAGAAACTCAAGATTGGGATCTTGAGATTGTTGGGCTAAGTTTGAGTTGAGAAAGCAGAGCATGTTGGTCTCTGTTATAGTTCAAATCGTGAGGGGGAGTGTGATTCCCATTGTAAAGGCTTGAGAAGCCTGAAGTTATTGTTGTTAGTGGATTGGAAAATCTCAGATGAGCTCTGAGGACTGGATGTAGGTCGGAAGGACCGAACCAGGATAAATAACCGTGTTTATCTTCTCTGCTCTTTCTTTCAATGACTTTATTTTATTTACTCTTTGATTTAACGAAAATTTTTATAACACCTAATTCACCCCCTCTTGGGTCCAAGGAAGTAGCTGAGGAGATTGGCCTTCCTTATACTAAAGAGGAAGGTTATGTTAAAGGGGTAAATGCAGGAAGCCTCCCCATCTATGGAGTTGCACGGGATACTCCCATCAAGATCCAGCAGTGGAAAGGGAAGGCTGATATCATAGTTGCTCCATTGGACGATAAGAAGCTCTATCTTGGGATAGACTTCATTGACAAAGGTAAGATTGTCCTTGAGTCCTTCTTGGACTCTATGTACATCCGAGAGGGTAAGCGCAGGTACTATGTTCCAGTCCAACGATAGTTTGATGAGAAGAACATAATCTCTGCCCTCCAGTTCTCTAAGGGTCTCAAGAGGCAAGAGACCACCTACTTGGCCACCTTGAAGATGGAAGAAGTGGTCAAGGATGCTCCAGTACCTGAAGCAGTCCAGAAGGTACTTGACAGGTTCAAGGATGTCATGCCGACTGAGCTGCCCAAGAAACTTTCTCCGAAGAGGGAGGTCAACCATGCCATTGAGTTGGAGTCGGGAGCTAAACCACCCGCATTCGCTCCATACCTAATGGCACCTCCGGAACTGGAGGAACTGAGGAGACAGTTGAAGGAGCTGCTTGATGCAAGGTACATTCGTTCCTCTAAGTCTCCTTATGGTGCGGCGGTCTTTTTCCAAAAGAACCATGATGGTTCATTTTGACTATGCATAGACTATCGGACGCTCAACAAGATCACCATCAAGAACAAGTATCCAATCCCTCGTATCGATGATCTCTTTGATCAACTTGGAGATGCCAGGTATTTCACTAAACTTGATCTGAGAAGTGGATACTACCAAGTACGCATAGCCGAAGGAGACCAATCAAAGACGGCATGTGTTACGCGGTATGGATCATATGAATTTCTTGTCATGCCCTTTGGTCTCACAAATGCACCGGCAACCTTCTGCACCCTCATGAACAAGGTACTTGCTCCTTTCCTTGATCAGTTTGTTGTGGTTTATCTTGATGACATTGTCATATACAGCAAGACCTTGGAGGAGCATGTAGAACACTTGAGGCAAGTGTTCTCTACATTAAGGGACCACGAGCTTTATGTTAAGAAGGAGAAATGCTCCTTCGCCTAAGAAGAAGTTCCATTCTTGGGACATATTATTGGCAAGGGAAGACTTCGCATGGATCCAGCCAAAGTGCAAGCTATACTTAAGTGGGAACCACCCACAAGAGTCACTGAGTTAAGATCTTTTCTTGGCTTAGTGAACTACTATCGTCGGTTCATCCAAGGTTATTCTGTTGTGGCCGCTCCACTCACTGATTTGTTGAAGAAGAAGCAAGATGGAACTGGAGTCCCAAGTGCCAACAGGCCTTTGAAACTTTGAAGAAGGCTGTGACTCAAGAACCTGTACTTACTTTGCCTGATCTTAACAAATCTTTTGAGTTGCACACCGATGCTTCTGACTTTGCTATCGGTGGGGTCTTAATGCAAGAGGGACACCCCATCGCCTTTGAGAGCCGAAGTTTAATGATACAGAGAGGCAGTACACAGTGCAGGAAAAAGAGATGACCGTGGTAGTCCATTGTCTTCGTACGTGGAGACATCACCTACTTGGGAGCAAGTTTATAATCAAGACAGATAATGTGGCCACCAGTTACTTCCAGACTCAGAAGAAGCTTACTCCCAAGCAGGCACGGTGGCAAGATTTCCTTGCGGAATTTGAGTACATAATGGAGTACAAGCCAGGCAAGGCTAACATGGTAGCCGATGCCTTGAGCCATAAGAGTACCCTTGCCAGCATCTGCCGTCCCCAGAGTAATTCGAGGGAGCGTATCAAGGATGGGCTGAAGCATGACAAGATAGCCCAATCCATCCTTAGCCTTGTAGAAGAAGGCAAAACCCGTAGATTCTGGGTCGAGGATGGGATGCTTCTCACTAAGGGCCAATGGATCTTTGTGCCATCTCATGACAACCTTCGGAGAGAGGTGTTGAAGGAGTGTCATGACAGCAAGTGGGCCGGTCATCCTGGCTTACACCGTACGCTGGCTCTAGTAGGTGATTCCTACTACTGGCCTCAGTTAAAGGTAGATGTTGAGGCCTATGTATAGATTTGTCTTATGTGCCAACAGGACAAGGTAGAGCAGGCACCACCAGCTGGATTACTACAACCTCTCCCTATTCCAAAGCGTCCCTGGGAGAGCATTTCTATGGATTTTATCGTGGGCCTCCCCACGAGTGAAGGTTTCAACTAGGTTATTGTGGTGGTGGATTGGTACTCTAAATATGCCACCTTCATTCCTGCTCCCAAGGAATGTTCGGCTGAACAGACTGCTTATCTGTTCTTCAAGCATGTGGTCAAGTATTGGGGGCTGCCATGTTCAATAGTGAGTGACCGGGATACTCGCTTCACCGGGCTTTTTGGACGGAGTTGTTCAAGCTTATGGGTTCTGAGCTCAACTTCTCCACCAGTTTTCATCCTCAAAGTGATGTGCAGACTGAGAGGGTGAATGCTCTTTTAGAGCTTTACTTGAGGCACTATGTGAGTGCCAACAATCGAGATTGGGCAAAGTTGCTGGATGTAGCCTAATTCTCATATAACTTGCAGAAGAGCGAGTCCACCGGCCGAAGTCCTTTCGAGGCCATTTTGGGGCAACAACCCTTAACCCCCAGTACGATCGCCACATGATACAAAGGTTTAAGTCCTCCTGCGTACAAGTTCGCAAAGGATTGGAATGATCAAGCGGACATTTCTCGAGCCTACTTGGAGAAAGCCTCTAAGAAGATGAAGAAGTGGGCTGACAAGAAGAGACGCCCAAGGGAGTTCTAAGTTGGGGACCTCGTCCTTGTCAAGATGTACTCCCATGCGAGGTTGGAAGGTAGGCACAGGGGTGTCCTCCGGAGATATGAGGGACCTTTCCCAATCCTCAAGAAAGTAGGGACCCAGGCCTACAAAGTTGAGTTGCTCGCCAGAATCAAATACCACCCCGTCTTCCATGTAAGTCTACTCAAGCCTTATCATGGAGATCCATCAGATCCGGATAGAGGCATCTCCCGGAGAGCACCAATGAGCATAAATGTTCAGCATGACAAGCAAGTTGAAGAAATACTTGCCGATCGTAAAGTGCTCCGCTCAAACTAGCCTCCAATTCATGAACTTCTTGTTAAGTGGAAAGGATTGCCTGAAAGTGAAGCAAGTTGGGAGCCCACTTCAAATTTGTGGCAATTCCGGGACCAGATCCAGGCGTACGAGGTCAAGAAGGCAACGAGGACGTCTCCGGATTAGGTGGGGGAGGATGTCACGGTCTACTCTAGAGAACCCTAGAATTCTCTAGAATTCCCTTGTAAATACTTGTATATTCTTTAGCATTCTAGAATTCTCCACACATTTCTACACATGTATAAATATCTAGATATTTTAGCATAAATATCTAGATATTTTGGAGGAGAGTTCTGGAAGGCGAATATAGGTTGTTAGATCGAATCGATCTCCACCGTCCATTGAGGAGGTGGAGTAGTATAAATACCCCCAAGGGGTTCACTTGTAAACCACCAAGCAATTCAAAGCTTTCAAGCATTCCAAGTTCTCCATCTCTCTCTAGACTTCCTTAGTTCTCACAACTAAGTTAAGTCTTGGAAGGCTTACTAGCAGGTTCCAGATCTTGAGTTTGAGCAAAGCTTGCTAGGCCGCACAGAGCTTTCATCAAGTAAATACTACGCCCATGACATCAAGCACTATGACTTAGTGCTTGAGTGTTGAGATTTTTTTAAACAGTACTGTGAGTGAATACTGCCAACAGAACTGGAAGCAGAGCCACTGCTCGAGCACTAGATCTCAGTGCACGAGTGTTGAAGACTTTACATTATGCTGTGAGTGAATGCTGCCAGTATTGACTGGAAGCAGTGCCAATGTTCAAGTACTAAGATTTACTGCTCGAGCATTGAGACTAAAGTTTTACTGCTCACTCATACTTTATGAAAGTCTTCCAGCAGGCTATGTAAGCACACTCAGTGCTCGAGTACCAGGAACTAGTACTCAAGTATTGAGTACTTTAAACATATATTTTTCAAATACTTGCACCAAATGCTCGAGCAGTGTTAAGAGAGTTTCATCAGTGCTCAAGTACTAAGATTCAATGCTCAAGCATTAACATGATTTGCTGTCAAAATCTTTTCTGTGCTCGAGTACAAACTAAAAGCATTGATATTACTGGAAGCACTGTGCTTTAATACTCGAGTATCTTGATCATTTTTCGAATACTTTCATGTTATGCTCCAGCATTGAATCAAAGCATTGAGCTTTTCTTTGAAGTATATATTTCAATACTCGAGCATTGAATCATTATGCTCGAGCACTGCTTTATCTGACAACTTCGCTTCTGACAAACTTCACCTACGCTCTGCAGAAACTTTCCTTATTTGTGTAATGACTTTTGAATGCTAAAAGCTCTCATAAATGCAGGAAGCTTGACTTATGGAATAAGGAATAAAGAGCAGACTCAATCTAAGACATGAAGCTTTTAAACGTTCGTCTGCCACCTTCACCGTCGATCATTCAAGTTGCATTAATTGCTCCATTAATGGCGAAGCTGATTGGTTGGTATTGTGAGTAACATCTATTAATGAAGTCTAACGGCTACTTCATTGCTCCTCAATTATAAAAGCCCAAGCATTCAATACAGAGAGAAGTGACAAACCTTGAAAAACATCTTACAACATTTATTACACTCTCTGTAAATCATTCATTCTACTTTCTGTGCTTCAGTAATTGCCATCCACTCTTTTGAGAGAGTTTATCTAGCCAATCTTTATTGTAAATTTATGAGAAACTCAAGGTTGGGGCCTTGGGCTTATTGGGATAAGTTTAAGTTGAAAAACAGAGTGTGCGATACTTTGTTTTAGTGAAAAGTGTAAGGGGGAGTGATTTCCCATTGTAAAGGCTTGCAAAGCCTCTTGCTATTACAGATAGTGGATCGAGAAATCTCAGAGGTGCGCTGAGGACTGGACGTAGGTCAAGAGGACCGAACGAGGATAAATTTGTTGTGTCCTTCATCTCTTTGCTTTTCATCAGTGAATTTGTTTCATTTCTGTGATTAAGTTTTTAATTGTAAAAAGTGATCAATTCACTCCCCTCTTGATTAAATCCTACACTAACAACTATCATATGTGTGTGTTATTTGTGGGGAAGCTTTTACAGTTGAGGAAGGGCATAAGAGAAAAGGAAGTGTAGAGAGATGGCAGATGGAGAATCAGTGCGCTATGAAGTGGAATCTTTAGTAGTACAAGTAAAGTGAAATAAGGCTTTCTTTGCAAATAATCACACATCCAAGGGCATATAGTTGTATTGTGAATTGAAATTGCAATCTTGACTTCAAATAGTAAAGTTTTCATTACGTTTGACAGAGTTGTCAATATTTTATGAAAACTTGTCAACCATTTTAACGAGCAATAGAGGCATCCGAGTGGAAAAGTTGTCAATAACAAAAGAACTCTTGTCAAATTCTTTGAAAAAGTTGTCAATACGCTAGAAAATTTGTTTTCCAGAACTCAATTAAACAATATAGGCACCCTAATAGAGATGTGCTTTGAAGTATAAAATAAGTTGTCATTACATTTGACTGATTTGTCAACATGCTACGAAAAGTTATGAACTAACTCAATGAAGTAACTGAGGCACCAAAATTGAAAAGTTGTAAAAATCATTATATCATTTGCCATTCCCTTTGAAAGAGTTGTCATTAAACTATGAAATTTTGTTTTCCAGAATTGAATGGAACAACATAGATACCCTAATAGATATGTGTTTAGAAAGATTAAATAAATTGTCATCATATTTGACAGAATTGTCAATACGATACAAAAAGTTGGCAACCAATTTAAAAGAGCAATAGAGGTACCTGAGTGGAAATGTCACCAATAACATAAGAACTCTTATCATTCCCTTTTAAAAAGTTGTCAATAAACTGGAAAATTTTGTTTTTTAGAATTCAATGAGACAACATAGATACCCTAAGGGAGATGTGCTCAAAAGTATAAAATAAATTGTTATTACATTTGATGGAGTTGCCAATGTGCTACTAAAAATTCTCAAACAACTCAACATAGCAACGGATGCATCGAGTAGAAAAGTTGTCAATAGCATAAGAACATTTGTCATTCTCTGTGAAAAAGTTCTCAATGCGCCTTCTTT
>JANTPZ010115234.1:0-15527 GCA_025593235.1 Vachellia pachyceras
AAGAAAATTTAGTGCTCCCAGCTAATACTCCAAGTATTGACATAGAGTATTGTCAATACTCGAGTATTGGAATGTGGTACTCGAGCACTGTGTTTTGAAAATAAGTTTTTAAACTACTCTGAGTAAACACTGCAAGTATTGGCTGACAGCAAAGCCAATGCTCGAGCACCAAGTTTTTAGCACTCGAGCATTGAGGTTTTTGAAAACACTTCAAGTCAACACTTCAAGTATTGGCTGAAAGTATTGCCAATACTCGAGCACTGAATCTCAGCACTCGAGTGTTGACTGTTTCTCTCAACACTATCAGACAACACTTCCAGCATTGGGTGACAGCATAGCTAATACTCGAGCACTGCAAATACAGCACTCGAGTGTTGAGCCTTTTATCAGTGCTGTCAAGTAGTACTTCAAGTGAAAGCTTCCAGCAAGAGCCAACACTCGAGCACAATTTCCAGCACTCGAGTGTTGAAGTTTTTCACACAACACTGGAAGCCAACACTGCAAGTATTGACTGCAAGCATTGTCAATACTCGAGTACTAGCTTTTTATCACTCGAGTAAATTGGGCTGAAAGTGAGTTAGAAAACAAAGAGTGTCATACTCTGTTAAAGTGAAAAGAGAAAAGGGGAGTAATTCCCAGGCTGTAAAGGCTTGTGCCTGTTTTATTGCTGATAGTGGATTTGAAAATCTCGGGGGTGCCTTGAGGACTGGACGTAGGTTAAGGAGACCGAACAAGGATAAATCATTGTGTTCATCTTCCTTCTTCACACTCGGTGACTTTGTTCTTGTCCTTGTCTTTTCAAATTTCTAAATTTTTATTAGACCAATTCACCCCCTCTTAGTCAAATCCTATTCTAACATAACTCTGCATGAATATTTGATAAATTATCTGTTGGTTACTGGGACATTATGTCTCATCCCGTGGTTTCAACATTTTCAGGAGAGGGCCCAAGTACTAGTAAACAGGAAGGAAAAAGAGCAGGAGGCATAGTATTGTGTCACCTTTTTGTAGGGCCTCCTATTTTGAGACATTTATGTGGGAGATGAATATATTGCCATATATTTAGGCTATGAATACTCTTCATATTATTTTGCTCATTTTTTGGTGTTTATGTATTACTTCTAACCTGTTGATGTTAGTCTATGAAGTTGACATATGCCACCATAATGAGGGTATTTTGATAGTCATTGCTTCCTTACATAGGAAGTTTTAACTGTTGATAATGTTGTTGATGTTTGATTGGCATTGAGTCATTTCTGGATTGAGATGGTAGATTATTAAATTTATTTTCTTAATTGTTGTAAAGGGAGATTTCATTCCGATGATTTTGAAAGTGGTTGTTTCAATTGTCCCCTAGGGCACAATTTTCAATACTTCTAACAGTAGTCTTTGCATGATAGTATTTGGTATTACGATCTCCATCCTGAAGCCATTGAGTTCTAGCTTTCTGGAACCAAAAAACCTCCTCTTTGTCAAGGATGTCTTCTAACTCTTGTCTCAATGTCTTCTCCACTTCCTCCTAGTGGGATGTAGGGCTTTCTTGACCCTTCTTTTGCATCTCCTTAGTTCTTCTCCTTGAGATGACCAAACGTTTGTAGGTTCTAATTACTCTGTTTAGACGCAAGCAAATGCAATTCATCTCTTACAGGTGAGCCCTCTCTCCAAGTGCTTCTAACCAGCTTCCTAAATCCCTCATGCTTCATCCACATGGCTTCAAACCTAAACGGTTTGTTACCCTAACGCTTCCTCTTGCCCTCCATTTGAATATATAAAGGATGATGATCTGATTTTAGTCTTGTTCCCACCTTAACAATGGCTTCAGCAAAGAGAACTCTCCAATCTAAATTACAGAGTGCTTTAGCCATGAAACACCAAGCTTTTCTCCCTATTCCATGCACAACACAATGAATGGATTGCTTATGCATAATCAATGGTTGAACCAATATATCCTCATCTTTCCACATCATTCAAATCCCACCAGACATCCCTTGGGCCTCAACCACCAGCTTGTGATTAAACCCAAAGCTCTTAATCTTCATCGCAGCCTTCTCTCCACTACATCTGGTTTCCACTAAAACCACTATCTTTGGTTTCCAAGAATGAAAAGCTTCCTTTAAGGCAGGCCCAACTGCTCTTCCGACCACCCCCTCACATTCCAAACTAAAATCGTCATAATAAACATAATTGGGTAGAGAAAGGATGATAGGAATGTCACTAATTATTTTCCACCGGAGAAATTTTCTCCTGTACACTTTCTCTCCTATCCTGATTCAGGTCCTCTATCTCGTCTCCATACCTCTCGGCATTTATTTCTGAAATATCCATTGGCATCGTTGGGTCCAAGGGCTTTGCTTCATCCACTTCCATCACTTCCCTCCCTTTGCCCTGCAAACTCATTAAATTGATATCTTCAATCCCAATATCATTCTCATCAATCAAGTCTCGTTGGTTCTTTTCTTTTTGGCCCAATTTCCTTTCAATTAAATTTTGTCCATGGCCCTTCCCATATCGTCGCTCCAGCCCTAATGCTTGGGCCTTCTCCTGGCCCAATGGGCTCCTCTCTCTTTCTTTTCCATACCCATCATATTCTCTTTCTTGCAGCTTCCCCCTTCTATTCTCTTGCACGTGTTCCACTAATCCCATCTTTCCTTCGCTTTCTGCTTCCGTTTGACCCTTTAATTTTTCTGCAATAATTTCCTCCCTCCTAGTCATTCTTGACCTGCTACCTTCTGACACCTCCTCTGTCCCCTTCCCACTTCCTTTCTCTTTCCTGTTTCTTTCATCTCTTCTCATCTCATTAGAGATATCTTTCATAGGTCTCCTAGACATATCTCTTGTCCTGTCTTTGAATTCAGTCTCTGTGTCAACCCCAAGAACTGCAAATCTTGATCTATTTCCTGTACACCCACTACTTGCAACCTCTTTTCTGATCCCCTCTCTAGTACTGTAGGTTTTTTGTACCAACCTATGTCCCCTCCTAGGTTCCTGCACTATCATCCACTCCCCATATCTACTACTTTTTCATTTTCTGACTGCCTTGTCTGGTTATCACCTTTTCTGATGACCTCTTTATGGTTCTGTCCACCGAAACAAATCAGATGATTTCAGATGGTTCTTTATGGTTATCACATTTTTCGGTTACCTCTTTATTTGTTCTATCCAAAACAAATCATATGCAAACCTTGATACTCCACTTTCAGATGATTTCCGTCCACCGAGTACGCCGGGAGTAATGGAGTATTCAAGTCAACTCCCACGCACATTCTAGCATACATCGTTCTAGCTTTAGTTAACATCATCTCATCAACTTTTATCGCTCTTCCAATCTAATTTCCCAGAGCATAGAAAAACTTTCTATCATAATAATCCACTGGAAGCTTAGGTAATCTTACCCATACTGCCACTCTACTCAAACTCTCCTTCCAGGGATCAAAGTTTCTCTTCCACATTTGAACAGTGAGGTACTGATTTTGAATTAGCCATAGCCCTGCCTCTTGAGCAAAAGCGTAGTCATCCATGCTAGAAAAGGACGCTAGCATAAACCCATTTCCTATTATATTCAACTCCACTTTACCTGACTTGGCCCACAACATTTGAAATTTTTTCCTTATCTGCATAAACCCCATAGTACCACTCAGCAGCTTCACAATCAAAGTATTCTTCCAGTAATGCTCTAGCCTCTACTTTTCCTCTTCTGAAAAACTAAGAAATGGCCCTTTATCACTCTTTTCAATGGAAATGCCTCGTAATAACTCTTCCTCATTACTGAAAAGGAGGCTACCATCCCATGCTTCTTCTGTAGCATTTCTCCTCCCTCGCTCCCTTTCTCTGCTCATCCTAGGTCTTAGAGCCTCCCTATATGTCAGACGCTCTCCATCTTCTACTTAGCCACCCAGGTCATCCTCTATCATCCACTCTTCCTCTCTAGCCTTTAGTGACACTTCTCCTATGAAGGTTCCACGTAACAGCTGCATTTTGCCCCTGGTTCCTTCCTTTTGTTTGCAAATCTCAGAATCAAGGTTTCCTTGTTCTCCTAGTAAACTTGTCCATTCTTGCAACCCCTTTTCAGCCAGAGGCCGATTAGGTGGTTGTTTACAAGGGATCTCCTCAGTAACTGGCATGGAAAAATACTCAAACTTTCTCACACTAGACTTTCTCACTCTCAACTTTGTTGTTCTATCTTCACTTAGGGAGTTAATACATGAAATTATACCTTCATATACTTGGCATCAAATATTATTTTTTAGACATAGGCTCTCTATTTTGTCTAAAAGGTATCCAAAGACAAGCGGATTGGGGACTCAAAGCAAAATGAAGCATAATGAAGTTTTGTCGGAACTTTTTGTTTGTGCAACCAAGAAGTCTCATGGGTCATAGTGGTGAGAGCTAAATACAACTGTGGTGATTAAAGATGACCTAAAATTCAGAAAAAGCACTTCTTTTTCACTTGAAGAGGCATCTATAAGGTATGGGGAAAAATTCAAGTTAAGGGTCTATATCAAAATTGAAAATGGCACAACATCTTTCTTTTGGTGTGATAATTGGAGATGGTTTGGCACTACGGTGGAAAATGGTTTTTACAGAGTTCGGGGTAAAACTTAAGTTTTAGAGAATAACTTTTACGGATTTCAAAGTGAAACCTAGGTTTTGAAAAGGTGATTGTGTTTGGGAAGTTATGGTGTGAATAACTTTTACGAATTCTGAGGCAAAAAGTAAGTAGGAAAGTAGAAAGATAAAGAAAGAAAATTTATTAGGAGGGATGGTGTAATTTGACAGGAAAATAACTATTTTAAAACCTAGGTTTCAAACATAAGTTTTGTCTTTAGAATAACTTTTCTGAAAAAATATAAGTACTTGGACAAAAACTAAGTTTTAAGGTAAAACCTAGTTTTTCAAACGACTACCAAACGAACACTTGGTCAGAAATGCATTTTCCCTTATAGATTTGGTTCGTGAAGCTGAGGACTTGATCATCCAATACATTTTCAAGTTTAGATGTGGAAGGTGATGAAGGGATGGCTTTGATTTTTGTTTCTCTTAGTATACCCCTTATATCAAAATAGCTAGAATGTGATTTTTCTTTTATCTTAGTACTTTGTCCTCCATGTTAGTCTATCCCTTGATTACATCTTTTATTCCCCCAAGTATGTCATGAAATTGGGTTGGAGATGACTAAATTAAATTTCCATGGAGAGGTACATATCAAAAGAAACACATGCATTTTTCGTCAATACATTTTATGTTAAGAATTATAAGTGGTATATCCTTAAATTTTATCCTTGATATGCTGATCTTTCATTATGTTTGTAACTAATTAAATGGCTATTACATGACTATTGATAATTTAATTTGTATTGTAATTTTTGAATTCAATATTATGAAATGCATATAAAATTGACACTTTTGGCAAGAAAACTTGTGAAATATATTGTGTATGTTTAAGTTGTATTATTTGAAATTTAAATTTTTGTATTATTTGAAATTTGAATTAAGTGTTTTTTAATAATACTGGATACCATTAAAAGGCTCTAAATAGGAATACAAGATGGGGTCACAAAGTCCCTAATCCCCCTCACCCCATCCTCATTCATATGAGACGGTAAGTGCTAAAAGATACACAAATTTTCTATGAGATCATGTGCCAATTTAGTAAAATGGTTTGCAATAGTGTTTCCTTCTCTAAATACATGGGTTATGATAACTTGCTAGTCCCTGTTTAGAAGAATCCTGGCTTCATTAACAATGTCTGCAAATGGATGGTCCGTAGTGCATCCTCGCAGCATTAAGTTCACTACCTCTACCGAGTCTGACATAACTTCTATTTTACGAATTAAGTGTTTTATATTTAAGTTAAAGTGCATTTTTATATTTTAGATTTGTTTCAAAAAGATAATTCATTTTATGTATTCAGATATATTAAGATTAAGAAAAATATGAAAAACAATAAAAAGGGAAAATTACCCAAAGATCTCAAACAACAGAATTAGCCACAAAATGATCCCAAAGATTCATAAAATTACCATAAGGTCCTAGGAGTAGTTGCTGAGTTTATTAATGAAGGCTAGTAAGGTTGTTAATGACAACATCAACAGTTACTCCTAGGACCTTATGGTAATTTTATAAATCTTTAGAACCATTTTGTGGTTAATTCTATTGCTTGGGACCTCTGGGTAATTTTCCCAAATAAAAATTATAGTTGGCGAGCCAACCCATCATATTGAGTTAGATTGACTAAAAAGTAGACTATTAGGAGGTAACCAAGCATACCCACACCTGCATTGAGTCTGCTTATAATTAGAGGGCTAGCTGGCATTATTACTTTTAGTCTTGTGTTGTATTTATTTCATTTGAAGTTATGACAATCAATTTGGATTAAAAAATGGTTAATATACAAGTTTATTCAATAAATTTTCAGTCAAAAGCAATAATGTCAGTTAAAAATTGATAATGACCGTTAAATTTTTTAATGATAAAAGTTAACATTACTAAATTTTAATACTTTTCGAGATTACATAAATTTTAAAACAGTTATAGAGTCAAATTTCCAGTTTAATCCTGAAAAATAAATAGAAATATTACAAAAGTAGCAACGTTGTCGGAGTCATCCCATTGAGCAGTGCCCCACACGCGAACGCGCTTGAGCGAGCTACGACAAGGTCCGGTCAAAGCCAGGAGGGTCACCGACCACGACCTCAGCTGCCTTAGACCGCCACGTGTCCGTCACTCTGAAGCTGAAATCTCCTCCTCTACCGATAGTTGCCGGTTTTGACCATAAAATCCCAACCTGGTGGAACTATCCACCAACACTGCCTTGCTGGGTTCTTCTCCATCGGTCAGTACTCTCGCCCTTCCTCACTGCCTCGCTCTCTCTCCCTCTCTCTGCTTTCCTTCGTTCTTGCTTTTTCGCTTAAAAAATTGAGAAAAAGATCTCGTTTTTGGTTCGCTCTTTTCTACTTTACCTTTATACCACCAATTAGTAATTTTTCTTCGTTTATTTAATTCACTTTTGGAATATGCTCTCCAGTTCCTCATTTTAGTTTATTTTTCTGTTGTTTCTGTTGTTGCTATTCACTCAGTCGAAGGTTGTTGCTTTTCTTTCTTGACCTCTTCCGATATTTGCTTTGAGTGTATTTGCAATATTGTTGAAATCTGAAAAATAGAAAGTTCATGCTAATCCAGCTTCTTTAATGGTACTTTTTTTCTGGCAGAAAATCCATTTTTATTTTGTTCACTTAAGCTTGTTTACACGTTGCTTGATGGCCATTGTTGGAATTAATGACTTGTTTTATCATTTTCATAAGTATAATTAATTTTCAAGGGTATGCGTTTTTTTTTAGCAATTGTATTGATGAGAATTGAATCTGACATGTTTTTAGGAGGGTGTAATAATGGGAGAACACTTGGGTATTTTGAAAGTCATAGTTGTGCAAGGAAAACGATTAGTGATTCGGGATTTCAAGAGTAGTGATCCTTACGTTGTAGTCAAGCTGGGAAATCAGGTACCAAGGATGTACTCCATCCGGTCCTTAATGTAAGATCAAGTGTTTAAGGACAGGAAGGAGTATTGTTCATTCTTGAATTGTTTCACTTGACATTAACATTGTGTAATCTCAAGGGTTGTTGACACTCTCATTAAACTGTATCAGACAGCGAAGACGAAGGTGATTAACAGTTGCTTGAACCCTGTATGGAATGAGGAGCTGAGTTTTACTCTGACAGAACCTGTGGGAATTCTAAATTTGGTAAGCTTCTAGGTATCAGATTTCTGGGAAGAGCTGATTTCTCTGTTTTAATGGTAATTGAATTTTTAGATACTAATTATAAGTTAACATATTTGTTTTTGCCTTCATTTTCTTCATCAATGTGGTTTCTAATGACTCTCAACTACAATCTTCCAGGTATTAACATCGGATGTTTGGTTATATCTTTTGATTCTTATGTACTAATTTTTCAGCTTTTGTGGATTCTCCTTCTGTAGGCAAATATATTTGTCATAATTTGGTAGTTGGGCCAATCAAACCTTGTGTCTGCAAAGCCTATATTATAAGGTTCCCCAATCTTCAGGTTCACTGTTCAATTTTTCTAACCACTTTATGGGGTCATGTCACATCAATATACACACCCTTTCATGGTGGTAGTATTTGTTTTTTCAAGTTGCAAATTGAAAGAAGAGACATACAGAAGTTTGAGAATAGAGTTTTATTTTTTTAGACAAAGTAGAGATTTTTGACATTGGATGAGGAGAGAATTTATCAGAACATATTTTTACTGAATATGAGACTATATAAAAGTACTGTTTTGATAAGTTCCCATTGCATTTATTTTATCTGAAAGATGAACTCTATCCTTATGCATGTCTGTCATTTTGGTGTCGCACTTGGAATAATCCTCTAAACAAGTCCATCAAACAAAACCCTTCCAATTCATTTGACAGCCTCCTGATTTATGCTTCAAGCACCAATATCAGGACAAGCCTTCTTTTGTAATTATGAATTTTTTGGAAAATTATATGTTCTGCTTATTATGACAACTGCAAATTTGAACGTTGTTTTTCCTCATGTTCGCAAATTTTCTAAGAAATATGAACAGAGAGGTTTTTCCCCCTTTTCCTTTGCCCCCCCCCCAAAAAAAAAAAGTCAAAAGGATTGCAGAGGTTCATCTGAGATCTGGAGATTTGGTGTTAGTTGCCTCCATAATACATAAATCCTGCCCATATGGGCAATTAGAGATACGTTTTTTTCCCTCATAGCGTTTCTGCTTTTATGAGTTGACAATATACTGTATTTTTAAAGACCTAATGGAAAATGTAGTGCAAAAATCAATATAAAAAATACAACATAAAATCTATAGCAACCTGCATTATTGCACAAACCCTGTGCAAAGCATGAGGGGCCTACATTTGTTATAATAAATCTTAATAGCTAAACATAATCTTGAACTTATGTTTAAAATGATACCACCAAATCCTAGTTAAAAGTAACTGTGAGAGGTCTCGTATACGTATTTTCATCCCAACCTAATATCATTTCATGAAGATTGTTAAAGTGAGGAGGTGATAGCTTGTAGTTAAATTTAATGCTTTCATGCTTTGTTATTGATGGGTACCTAAATAGGATGGAAAATCTGATTCCAAAAGCTAGCTGTTGAGATGAGAAAACTAATCCACTTAAATATTCCATTGAGCATTCAATTTTACTTAATCCAGGACTTGGCATCCCATACTAACAAGTCTTCATCAGTTACATCTTGAATTTTGTAATTATTTGGGTGGTAAAATCTAGTTTCTAGTTACAGTTTTGTTTTGAAGACAAATTCCGTTTTTGCTGTATGCTGTAGTGAATTGATCATTTTTGTGAGCAGTGCCTGAATTCAACATCAATTATCATTGATTTGGTCTATCAAGTTGCATATGACTAACTTGTCTTTCAAATAGGAAGTATTTGATAAGGATCTTTTGAAGAGTGATGACAAGATGGGAAATGCCTTCATCAACCTTCAACCATTAGTTTCTGCAGCCAGAATAAGAGACGTTTTACATGTTTCCTCTGGCCAAACGACAATAAGGAAGCTTGTACCAGATGGCGAAAACTGCCTTGTTCGGGAGAGCTGTATCAACAGCATTAACGGTGAGCTGGTGCAAAATGTTTGGTTACGCCTTCGGGGAGTTGAGTCTGGTGAGGTAGAGTTGACTATCAAGTTCATCACTACGGTCACTCCCTCAGCGTGAGCCACCGATGATGGATTCCAGGAGCTAGAATTGGAAAACAAGTTCTGGCTAAAATCGCTCCCTCTGTATAATAGGGCTGATATTGCAAGTGTACTTGTGGAAGATCTCTCCTCACAAGATAGTAGTTGTAACTGTGTGTGTAGTTTCATTTTGCTTCTGATTAATTAACTTTTAGATGAATCTTTCACTGTAACAAGTGGTTTGTTCATGGCATTTCCGGTCTCTATGTTGTGTTGTAATTTTTTTCCCGTTCCTTTGCTTTGCTTTGCTTTAAATCACTTGTAGAAGTTGAACTTTCATTTGAGAAATGAAAATTTATTTAGTGATTGCTTTAGTTTCGGTGTGTCTCTCTACATGAATTCAGATAGTGTAAAACAAGACAACTTGGGAACTTCATAGAAATTAAGGTCTAAGGAACAGATGAGGGACCCTCCAAACACACACACACAAACTGTTGTTAAAATCACATCGGCTTTTATTTTAATATTCCAAAAATTATGAGATCTATTTTTTAAACTTGACCAAACCTTGTTAAAATAAAGAATAAATTAATTATATAGACTTCCCTTGAGTTCTTTTGAAAGAATTTTCGGTTATTTTTTAATAAAAATTAGATAATTATATGATTTATTGATGTTTGATGCAAGTTCTAAAAGAAAAAAAGAGGAAACTCTGTTAATTGAGTAAAATTCAAAGAGGATTGCATAACTTATTTTCACCTTTTAGAAAAACTTCTTGTAACTTTTAAAATACAGTAGGGTAATTTTAATGAAATTAAAAGCATATAAGAAGTCAATCATTATGTAATCAATTTTTATTATATAAATAAAGAAAATTAATTACATATTTTGGGAGTGCTAAATCATCTAAGATAATTGATATCGTTTTAATCTTAGTGAGCTGATGACTCATTTGAAAAAATTTACATTTTATTTTGTTTTTAAGCAAAATAACCCTCTTAATCTTTGTCGGTTGAGTTTTTTTCCAATTTTTTTAAAATATAATTAAAATGATCTGAATTTTCATATTTTTATTGATTAAATTTCATATAACACAATACTCTTGAAGTATGCAAGTATTTTTGCGTAGAGTTAAAAGCCATCATCATAGTGGGCCACATCCATGGTTGTTCTACTGGCAAAAAAAAAATCTGCGTAGTAGTTGCTATGTACTTGGGCATCTTAATAATTATATAACTTTCTATGTATTATTTAAATTTAAAATATAAAAAATACTAAAAATTGTAGCTTCTTAATTTTTGTTTGTTAACAAAAAGTTCAAGAGAATCGATTGCGGGGCTCACCAAGGTAGGTTGCAAACTTTTGGACTCATAATGACTTACATATGAATTGTTGACCAACCAATCATCCCATGCTTATAACTTATGAGTTAACTTCTTATCAATCAAACCAAACTCTGTTGTCTTAAAAGATTTTATCTTTTTTAAGCCGTACTTCTTATCAATCAAACCAAACTCTGTTGCCTTAAAAGATTTTATCTTTTTTAAGCCGTCATTAATTTTTTTTATTTCAATTTATTGGTTGAATTGTTTTGAATTTTATATTTATAATTTTTTATATAATTTACAATTTTACTTTTTCTATATTGTTATCTTAACTTTCTATGTATTATTTGAATTTAATATTTAAAAAACAAAAATCTAACTTCCTAGCCCACGCTGAATAGAGCTGACCAGTTCGAGACTGTGTGCTTAGAGAGTGTGGGTGAGGGCATAAGGCCGGTCAGCTGGATTAGGTGAAGACTGAAGAGAGGAGGAGGAGAGGTGACATGAGAAGGAAATTGTATGGCTCCAAACAAGTGGCATGTTTGGTAAAGCGACTGTATTTCAACAATATTTTTTTGTAAAACGAGATAATCTCCTTCACATATTTACCTCAACTTACGTAAAAGTACTTCTCTACCGCTTTCCTAAACGGACACAAGAAAGTCTTATTTTAAATCAATGGTAAGAAGGGTTACTTCTTCAACCCTAGTTATCCATGAAAATTCGTGGCGGCGTTTTTTCAATCCCATTCCATCCACTTTTTGAGACTAATAAAAAAATTTCTTGAAACAAAAGAGTCGCTTTTCACAATTTTTATTTTTCACGTGCGTACATATTATTTTTCTAATTCTTACTTTTTTTTAGGTGAAATTTCTAATTCATATAATAAAATTTACTATTTAGTTTTTAAAATTTTCAATTTTGAATGGTGTGTTTGTGTGAATATGTGATAAGATTTATTATTTATTTTTTATTCTCATCGGTCTGACTCCCAATTTTGACTTCAATATGATCCATTGCTTTGTCAAGTTTAGTCATCTGTTTGAGTTCCTGTACCTTGATCGTAGGCCAGATCTTTGGATAGATTATCAATTAAAATATCTTTCTATAACCTTATTGAGTGTTCGATGCAGTTTTTCTTTACATCTTTTAAAAGAACTTCATATTACTTAATCAACCATACTTATCAATGAAATTCTTTAAACATGAATGAGCCATACCAAAAGATTTTCTATCATTTTCTCCTAAATAGGTACCACTGCAACTCATTCATGTATTGATCATTATGAATACTATCCATTTTAGTAGAGCCACACATCTATATTAGCATCTCTATCTTAGCTACCCTCACTTTATGCTTATATTGTCCTTTTATAACTGAATATTCTCTACTATATAGCATTGATGGCCCTATGGCAGTACAATAAAACTTTTCTTTTGTCTTATTAGGTGCTTTTCGATAATAAATAATTTCAATAGCTTGTTTCCATTTATACCATATAGCTTGAATTCTATGATTAACATCATCATCGATTTCACCACCTTTTGTATAATTGATCTTAGATATCTAAACTTTATCACTTTTGGTTTTATCTGATCTTTCCTTGAAATCACTTCTAACATGTCTATTTTCAAAATTATAATAAATATATTGTTCCTATTTAGACGTCTTTGATTCTAAAGTACTTGTCCAAATCTCAAATTTGGCGTTAATCTCTTCTTTTGATTTGGTCAAAAGAATTACATCATCGAAAAAGCAAATGTAAATATATATTAAATTACTTCTAAAATAATTTTTAAAGAAAAGAAAGTCCAAGACTCCAATTGGTTTTGAGGGAAAACACACAAATGGAAACGAAAGTTTTTAAATTGGAAATTTCAAAAATTGAAAGAAAATTCATGTAATGATATAATCCTATTTATAAGTAAATTTCAACATGTTTTACATAGATCAAGAAAAACTAATGCAAACACCTTTTTTAGGAAGAATTTAAATCTTATTTCATCACATTGTGAAGGAATGTGAATTCTTGTTAAATGCCGTCGCTCGCTAAAAAGATATTTTGTGGTGCTGTATGCACTAAATATTAATTACTTTATCATATTGACCCCGAAGCTCGTACGTCTTGGTCAAGCTCTTTCTGATGTATGCATTCATTCATTTCTACATTAGACTTCAATTCAATTTATTGATTGGGATTGTGTGAGTTCTGTGGTCAAGCAAGCAAGGCTTGTCTTCATCAACCTCTCTCTACCTTTACTCCTACGTACTGTAAACATAATAGAATTAACTATAAGAAATCCCTCACAAGTTATTCATTAGGAGGTGGGTTTATGGCATTAAACATAAATTAAAAATCCCAATTGTTGGGGGTTATGAACATTCAAATGTAAAATATTTACGACACTCTACCTTAGATGTCTGTAATAAATATTATCTCATTAATATCTTATTAGAAAAATCCATCGGGATAAAAAATTATTGAAAAAAAAGAGTACACAATGCATGTTGAAGCTGCCCTTGTTAAAAATTTTACCATAAAAAACTGTAGGAAAAAATTTGGTTAAAAAAAGAGTACAATATTATCTTTATCCTCCCTAATGATAATGTCACTCATTGTCGTTAAATTGTATTTATCAAATGCGACTGTCATCGATGATTTTCCAAGTAGTTGATCTCATTTTCATATGAAATACGTAGATGCATTGTCATCAAATTATATGCTGAAAAATATTTCCCTACCATATCGTCTGGATATGTCAAATCATCAATATAAATGTATTGCTCTACTATATCTTCTTGATACGTTAAATTATTAATATATTTTGCAGTAATCTTAAAGTAAAAATAACAAAAAAATTATTTTTAAAAATCCTTAAGATACATCTTATATCTACATGCTCAACTTGTTTTGAATAAAATCATTGCATACATGCAGGAACTTAATTTTACCAATAAAAAAAATAATAAGTGCAATATTAGCATGATATGTAAATAATCATTAAATTTAATATATTTTGTAACCAACATCATCATAGCGAAAATTCATTATTTTCAAAACATCGAGGCATTCAATAACTCAATCAACAAAATAGGAAGCAATGTATACCGTTTTTTCCAATTTTTTTCTGAAAAATATTATAGATACTTAAATTATTTTAATCCTTATGACATTTTATGTATAAAATGATTTTCATGAACATGCTTCTCACATGTAAATCCTTCAAAGATTTTCGTGTAAATTTCACTACTCATTGAACCATATGTATAAAACTTACCAATATTTAATAGACGCATTTTTTTTGTACTGCTAGACTAATAATATATGTGAAATTTATTACATGAACCACAAAATAATATGCCTCACAATAACAATCACAATACTATTGTGAAAATCCTTGTTTTCACATTAACGTTCATATGTAGTCCTGTGAAAAATTTATGTATTTGAACTCCTGGTCTATAATTTTCACATATTTAAATAATGTAATCATACATCTTTTTTTTTTTCAATTTCATCCTGGCTAATAAATTTTCTGTCTACTCTGCGTGACATATTTACATACAAAATTTTCATATGATCATGTGGTATTATTATCAAAACTATTGATGGCAACTTTAATTTTCCAGCTCTATTTTTCTCATTATGAAATAACATATTGAGATCTCTTTATTATTTTTCAGTTACATGAACTTCTCTTGAGGTTTTTGTTAGTGCAGGATAAGACCGAGAGGGGGTGAATTGGTCCCCTTTCAAAATTTAAAACTTAAATGGAAAAGTAAGAGCAGCAAGAGATAAAAGGAAAGATGAACAAGGGGATTTATCCTGGTTCGGTCCTTCTGACCTACGTCCAGTCCTCAGAGCACCTCTGAGCTTTGTAATCCACTAATCAACAATAAACCAGGCGTACCAACCTTTACAATGGAGATTCACACTCCCCCTTACAATACGTAATGAAACAGAGTCACACACTCTCTGTTTTCTGATCAATTCTCAGCCCAATAAATTCAAGATCCCAACCTTGAATATCTCACTAGTTTAAAGCAAGAAGTAGCTGAATGAAACTCTCTCAAAGAGTGAATAGCTAATAATGAAGCTCAGATGTAATACTAATGATTTACAGAGAAAGTAGCTGAGTGCTTTGAATGCTCGTAAAAATTATTCTCTTCTTTTGCAATGAATGCTCGGGCTTTTATAGTTGAGAGGAAGTGAAGTTTCCGTTAGAGACATTTAAGTGTCCGTTACTCTCATTTACCAACCCTTCGTCTTCGCCATTAATGCTATATTAAATGCTTCTGAGGAATGTAGGCGATGACGGCTGAATCATGTGATCTGTCTGTTAGGAGGTAAGGACAGCTTTTTCTCTTTCTATGATCCTGGGCTTATGCATTTATGAAGGCAGGTGAGATTCAAACGTTGTTAGTAACGAATAAGGAAAGTTGCAGAGCAGGTAAAAAGCTGTCAGTGAGAGAAAATAGCCGTTGGAAAACAATGCTCGAGTGTTAATATAAAG
>JANTPZ010115235.1:0-12943 GCA_025593235.1 Vachellia pachyceras
ACTTAGAGAGAACTTGTGAGATGGAAGCTTGGGAGAATGCTTGTATATTGCACAATTGCTTGATGGTTACAAATGAGGAGGGGTGAGGTATTTATAGGCAAACTCCCACCTCCTTACTATTCCCACCTCCTTAATGGACGGTTGGGATTGAATCGATCCTACGGCTCCTATTCGCCTTCTAGAATTCTCACCTAAAATATCTAGATATTTACATGTTGAATTCTAACATGTGAAAAATATGTGGAGAATTCTAGAATGGCTAAGTATATACAAGAGAACTCTAGAGAGTTCTAGGGTTCTCTGGAGCAGACCGTGACACCTAGCATTATATTCCTGGTTTAGAATCGCGGTAGAGAAGTACTTTTACGTAATATAAGATAGATTTATGAAAAAATTATCTTATTTTACTGAAAAATACTGTTAAACGAACGTTTAAAACAGTCCCACTATATACCGTCGATCAACTATAATTTTTGCTCACGTAGCTTTCTCCCTGTATTTTTCATTTTTATACTATCATTTTTATTATCGATGACTAATTCTAGGTGACAATAAGAAAATCAGAAGTTCTGAGACTCTGAACCATAATTGAAAGATTAAGTTATAAGTGAATCAAAAATTTAAAGATTAAAATATTAATTTTCACCTGTATTTCTTTGACGCTCATTTTTTCTTGTTCTTGGAGTAATTATAAATTGGATTAGAGGACCAACTCATGTATGTTTGATACTAGAGTTGCAAAATGGACAGACCAAACTAAATCAGAGCCCAACTTTAAGTATGGTTTTTTTTGGAAGGATTGAGCTTAGTAGCCCTTGGTT
The DNA here is from genome assembly GCA_025593235.1 of Vachellia pachyceras. Taxonomy (NCBI): domain Eukaryota; kingdom Viridiplantae; phylum Streptophyta; class Magnoliopsida; order Fabales; family Fabaceae; genus Vachellia; species Vachellia pachyceras. The sequence continues at coordinate 822 of JANTPZ010115235.1, forward strand.
TGCTCATGTCCAATAAAAACCCGAGGTTGGGTCCGGCTGAATCTGATCCACTGGACTAATAGACTGGCTCATGCCTCCAAATTCTCTAATTTTTTCTCTATGAAAAGTAAAAAATTAAACAAGATAAACAGAATAAGATAATAAAAATACTTACAATCATATAAAAATCATCCTAAAACAATAAACTTAATTGTAAAGATATAAAAGTCTCCAGCAACATTAAACAAGAAACAAGATCACATATAAATGACAAAAACATTTTTTTTAAAAAAAATCATATTGATCGAGCCAGACCAGACCTTCCAAAACCCGGTACAGCCTGATTACTTAGTTCGATCATATTTTATTATATTGATTATGTTTGAACCAAACATATCACCAAATTTTTGCACACACCTATTTGATACCATAAAATATAAATGTTTTAAAATGTTTTCACAATCAACAATATTATTACTTGACCCATAAATGGGAGAAAATGCTATTAACTCCGGTAGGACAATGTATCAAAGATGCCAAACAACAAGTCATGAAAAGGCCAACAACAAATGGCAGCATCTTTTGAGACTAAAGCTGTAATTAATTCCTTGAGTCCATTTCAATAATCACAGTTGATTGAAGTGGTCAAAGAGATAGCTTTAGCAGTAACAAGAAGCTCCGCATGGAGGGTCGAATGAACAGACATCTTTTCAGCCTATCTTTGCCCTACCTGGTTTTTTCTTTTTTAAGAAAAAGCCACATGGCAATATATTTTTTTTGTTAAACCATCCGGTATTCTAAGTTAAAAGTCCAGACTTATCTAAATTCAAGCCGGGTGGGATCCTTGGGTGAGGCAAATCTCTCCCATCGAGTATTTTAATTCCAGCTGTATTCCTATCACCAGGGTTCGAACCCTGGCCATATGGTTAAGCTAGTTTAATACCCTTACCATTTGGACCACACACCTGTGGTCACATCACAATATATTTTTTTGATATAAACCATCCGGTATCTTGGGGTATCCTGGGTTCATTGCCCGCTCCAGACTAATCCGGACCCCCGCGAGGAGACCTTACGGTGGTAGCGAGGTACCGATATGACAACCTCTTTGAGGTTACGTTAATTATCGCGGTTGTCACTCTCCAGGGTTCGAACCCTCGCTTTGAGGAATGCTGATAGTAGCCCTTACCAACTCTACCAAACGCCTATTGGTACATCACAGTATATTTTAATAGCATTGGCATGTGGTTTCTTCCATCTTGAAACAGTGTTGATAGCCATTGGGGTCAAGGAAAGGGCCCATTTCATGGCACAGATTTGCTTAAGGCAGTATGAGGTGGTAAAAAGAATACCTATTTTAGTAGTGGTTCAAACCTTAGTTCAATGGGTTGGTGTGAGGATAAGTTTTTTTATTAAACTCAAATCCTATTTGGTTTTAGAAGGATCCTTTAATTCATACTAGAAATAGCTTATAAGATAATTAATAAAATCAATTTTATCTATGTAATTGATACTTAAATTTTAATTTTACTATTTTCTCCTTCAAAATTTTACTTTTATAAGTAAAATTGAATTTTTTAATTTAAAAAAATTCAATGAATTCGTTATTATTTTTAATTTTTGGTAAATTAGTTATTTATTTATTACAGGGGATAAAATAAAAGAGACGATTATGTGCCTGTTTGGGAAGCCATTTTCTCAAACGGGCACGTTTGTCAAGATAAAAACCATATCAAAATTTGTAAAAACCATCTCGAAATCCATAAAAACCATCTTGAAATCCGTAAAACCATCTCAAAATCCAAAAAATACCTCGAAATGTGTAAACTCCATTTTCGTAACGAAGTTCCCAAACACACACTATAAATAGAAGAAGAATACTCGCACATTTCTAACAGGGGCAGTAACGGCATTTCACTTGCATGCATTTCATATTTGCACCAGAAGCTGCCTTTTCCCTCTAGAAAATAAACGCTTCGTGCAGTTTCTGGAACACTCGAGGCCCTTCGTTAGCTGATCCCCACTTCATATTTCATCTTCCGAACACATTGCTTCTCGTTGTTCCGCGATCAAAGCTTTGGCCTTTCTTCTTCTTCTTCTTAGTTCATCCTCGTCGTCTTCACATCCACATCCTCAAAAGATGAGGTGAGCATGCAAATCCTAATGCCAGCATATTTCATTGCTTACCTTTTCCATTTTGTGTTCAATGTAAGTTGCTATTGTGGTGTTGATACTTCTGCAAATGCCAAGAACAAAAATGTTGTTTTTATTCATTTATTTATTTCCATATTTATACAAGAATGCTTGTGGTCAATCTGATTCGTAGCTATGGGAATCTGATTCTTATTCCTATTTCCTAGTTTGCAGTATTTGCTTGTTCACGTATACTATAGTGGGTTTTTTTGGCGAAGCAAAAAAAAAAGATGTCTTTCACTGGAACCATTGTCAAAAAAAAAAATCACTTGAGAATTTCTTTTTTGGCATTCCTTTCATATCAAGTTTGGCATAAAAGCCTATTTCATGCATTCTAGTGGCTATATCTATTTTTAACCTCGCCTTTCTTTCTTTTTCCCCCTTGCTTTTGGGTGTATGATTTCTAAGAATGTCTTTTTACTAAGCGAGGATTGTTTTTTGATCTCTAGTTCTTGGTTTTTTTTTGGGCCAGTTTTTCATCCTTGGTTGCTGCTGCTTGAAACCTGAATCTTGTTTGAAATCTAGAGCTTTCTGATAAATTAAAATTTAACCTGCTAATTGATTAATGTTCTTCCCTTATTTTTATAGCCGACACCCCATTGTGAAGTGGGCTCAGAGATCAGACAAGGTTTATGTGACTGTTGATTTGCCTGATGCTAAAGATGTAAGGCTTAAGCTAGAACCAGAGGGAAGATTTAATTTCTCTGCTAAGAAAGATGAAATTCCCTATGAAGTTGACCTGGATCTATTTGATAGGGTCAATATTGAGGTACAAATAAATCAATTTTCAATTTTCTCTTTAGAGTACTTTATAATTTGACCCCTTCTAGCTACAAATTGATGGTTAATGGCATGTTTTATAGGAGAGCAAACACAATGTTGGTGTAAGAAACATAGTTTATGTTATAGAGAAAGCGGAGAAGAAATGGTGGGATAGGTTGATCAAGCAGGAAGGAAAGCCTCCTGTGTTCATCAAAGTCGATTGGGATAAATGGGTAGATGAAGAAGAAGAGAACGGTATGCATTGTAACTATGACTTGTATGGTGATTTATTGTTGTGTTATATGTGGATCAGTGGTGATATGGTTCCTTGAATTTACAGAGAGAGCTGGAATGGACTTTGATGACATGGATTTCTCGGTAAGTATAGGATTCTCTAACACAGTAAACAAGTGGTAATTTTTTTCGTAAACTTAAGATATACGAGTTTTTAACATGCAATTTTGAGGTACTATAACATGGATAGTGCTATTTGCTTCTGAATTTTGGTATATTGAGTTATCAAGTCCAATGATTTTGGGGATAACGTGCAATAATGTTGCTATCAGATGGAAAGAGTTTTGGTTGGGTAGAATGTTCTATTGAATGTGTTTTCTTGTTGAGGGTCATTATGTTACAACCCCAGATGTTATCATTAATTAGCTCCAAGCGTAAGTTCTGCTAGTCTGTATCAAGCTTGAAACTGGAGTGCTCATTATGGGGATAATGACTTTGAGTTCATTCTCTTACCTTGGAAATGAGTATACCAAATGTTGCATCTACTGATTCTTCTTTATAATTCTTATGAATCTATATGAATTGAGTAACAAATTCTTAGACAAAACTTTGGAAAACCAAAACAGTTATGGATTGGTTTGTTTTTCTAACTTTATTTAAGCCAAGTCTATCTTAGAATTTCTGAATTGAGTTGTGTACGAAGTACCCTTGTCAAGGACAGTTGGCGTTCTCAGGTTATGTTAACAAGGGACCCAAACAAGTCATGATGCCTCTAATTTGCTTGACTTAAGGATGTTTATATCTTGAGAAGTCATATATTTTTTTCCCTTTCTCTTTCTAAAACTCTTTTTGAATTTGTTACTAACTGAAAGTACATTGTGCAGAAATTAGACATGGGTGGGGATGATTTTGATATGGATGATTCCAAGGAAGAGGAAGGTTAGAGCTTTTTGTGAACTTCTTCTGTGATATAACTTGTGAAGGAATTTTTTTCTACAAAACCTTTTTTCTGAGGTTTTGCATTGGGGGTTGATTTACCTAGTGGCTACCAAACCATGCCTGCTTGTCCTACAAGAACTCTGTTAAGATATGGTTTTTGTGAATCCTTGACATTGTAATATTTTATGACACAATGTGCAGAAGAAGTTGAAACGAAAGAAGAGGGTGGTCACGGGCAGAAAGAGGCGGGAGAATCGACTGCAGCGGTGGCTGAGGAAGCTAAGGCTTGATTGCCTTGGAAAGACAGAAAGCCAAGAGAAAGAGAGAGACCTATCCTTGGCAAGAGCTTGTGTGGATCAATGAATGGTTACAAACTCAGAATTGCTAAAATTGTGACATTTTCTTAGGTCTTTAGGCATTCTCAAATTATGTATCTTTTTCTGGGGTACAGACATTCTCACATGATCGACATGTATGCTATAATTTGGCAAGGTTACTTATTTAGCAGTAAGGGTCGGTTTAATGTTAAGATATATCTTGTTTATGCCCATGAACTTTTCCTTCCCCTACTGGAAATGTTGTGCAAAGATTGCTGTATTTCTTAACCAAATGTGCTTCCTTGGAGAATGGATTCAAGGAGTTCTTCATTTATGGGAAATGAAAAATTGCTTGAAACTGAGCTTATTGTAGAATTTGAGGCTCAATTGAATGGAATATTTGAATTTTTCAAGCGTTATATGCAAGATTTCACACGATAAATCATTATAAAGGAAAAAAAAAACAGAACATCCTTTTTTTTGGGGCCAAATTTCAACAAAAGAAACTCCAAAAACCCAAAAGGCCTTATTCAACAACCCACAAATACACTAATACCTATTCAGTCCACAGGATCAAACTGAACTTAATAGATTTTTAACTTTGTCTTTATTTAATATAGGGTTAAGGTGCAAAAATATATATAAACTTTTACTAAAATTGTATTAAACTCTATATACTTTCTGAATGTGCAAAAATATCCATAAACATTTAGAATTGGAGCAAAGTTGCATATTTATATCCATTATAATACATTAGAGTAAAACCAACACATAATAAATAAAGGGTAAAATTATATATTAATATGAAAAATTTAATGAGGTAACTTATAGATAAGATCAATTAAAATATTGCCCCTTCCATGTAAATACGAGCAGATGAGTAATTCGCTTAGAATTCTCTGGGCGAATTAAGCAGAATGGAAAGTTGTGTAAATACCATGGAGACGTCGGAATGAGAGAGGTACCAAATATTGCAAGATACAAATGAATAATTAAATAACTTTTTTTAAAAAGTTAGTTGAAATTTGTTACAAAAAATAAATGTATAAAAGATAAGAATGCATTTAAATTTTAAAAAATTTACTCGTTTATAGGGGGAGAGTGAGTGAAAGATAGAATTGGTATCCGAACCTCCCGCGAGGAGACCTTATGATGGTAGCGAGGTACCGATGGGACAACATCTTTGAGGTTGCGTTAATTATCACGGCTGTTATTTCCTAGGGTTCGAACCCTCGCCCTGAGGAATACTGGTAGTAGCCATTGCCAACTCTACCAAGCGTCCATTGGTAACTGTATTTTATAAATTGGATGAAGTCATTCCAAAAATTTATATCTCGTATGGGTGATTGGAGGGAGTACTTGTAACTTAAACACATGGATTAACAGAATAATTAAGTATTGTTCACATGTTGTTATTAATAGATCTTATTAGCTTCTACTATAAATTTTAAAATTAAATATATTAATTAAGTGGGACTAACGACGTTAAGTTTGATGGACTGAAAGTGTACACTTTAAACTTAAAGGACTAAAATGAAACATGATGCAAATATAAAGGACTAAAAGTATACTTTAACCTATTTTAAATCTTTTTTATTTTACACAATTTAAAATATCAAATTTATTATATTATTAACTCAAAATTAAAATGTGAGTATATTTTGTCAACTTTTTATTGCACACGAATCAATTAAATTTGATGAATCAGTACTTTTCGTTAAGAGAGACTAACAACATTAAGTTTGAGGATTGAATGTGCACTTTTTAAACTTAAAGGACTAAAGTGAAATCTGACGTAAATATAAAAAACTAAAAGTGTATATTAGTCATTAAGTATTAATCATATGTTGTCATTAATAAATCTTATTATCTTCTACTTTAAATTTAAAATTAAATATACCTGATTAACCACTTATTAATTGAATAAATGTTATTTAGAGAAATACTTATTTGTTCCAGGAGTACCATCTCATATATACTGTACCTAATAAAAATCCTCCAGCTTAAATGGTTTTAAAAGATAAATTTTTTTTTTCCTGTAATGGCCTTCTTCCCTTTTCTCACACTCTTTCCCTTCTGTCTTGATCAACCAATTTCTAATGCAAATAAAATTCAACAAAATGAAACCTTAAAATTAACTTGATCTCCCAAGTCGCAACCTAAATTATTGCGATCTGAGATCCTTTTTTCTTTTTCAAGCTTCTGCTTTCATTCAACCCAGTGCACTAGTTCAACTCGATCTTTATCCCGGGTTAGCTTAAGTTGAACTAATCCTCGAACCACAAAGGTCAATCCAATACTTCATTAAGACTGGATTCCGAACTGAGCACAATCTCGATCCAACTCGGTCTTTGTACAGCCCTAGGAATCGATACAAATACTTAAAAAAATATAAATTTAACAAAAATGGATTGAGTGTTCCATAAGGATTAAAAATTATTTCTCATGTACAAATAAATAATTATTTGAAAATGGTGAAAAAAATCGTTTAAGGTGGTTCGGACATATTTAGATAAGGCTATTTGGAGGAATCGGTAAGAAGGGTGGATCAAACAATATACACTTTTTTGAAAAGAGGTAGAAGAAGATGGAAACGTACTGTCACAGATGCTATAGAGAAAGATCTTTTGGTTAATAATTTATGTAGAAATTTAACTTACAATAGAGCACAATGACGTCGTGTGATTCATGTAACCAACCCCATCTAATGGAACAAGACTTAGTGGGACAAGGATTTGTTATTATCATTTTTTTGTCTGCTTAAACCAAAGAACTCAATTCAAATGACAAAACCGGAAAACCTAGACTTGAGTTCACGGATGGTCTGCCACAGCCACAACAATCTTCACCCCCAAAGTGTACATTGGTTTACAAAAACCAGGACTGCTAGAAATTGATTCAAAACCCTTTTTGGGTCTGACATGCTAACTGGATGCAAAAGTGACATTAAGCAATAGATTCCATATAATATAGCAAGGAGGGATATGTCCGAACATTTGCACTTAACATAGTACATATGCCGCCATCAATAAAATTTCTTCGTCGTCGTCGTCGTCGTCAGCAGCAGCTTTCATCACAGGCTGATTACAATTACAAGTGCAGCAGAAAATAAAGATGCAGGCCCTTTTGCATCAAATCAGATCCGAATGACATTGTAAATATGATCTTATCTCCACTTGATGAGTATTTTCTCTTGTCCTAACATAAACATATCCACCAGCCACCGCTGAGACTTGAATGTTTGGCGAAATAGTCAAGTCCCCATCATTTTCAGGCAGATTTCTAACCTCGCCAAGAATCCTAGTAATTTCTCTTGTCAGTTCTCTACGAACAAAGTCAGATCGCTCCTTCGTGATCGAAGATTCTGCAAACAAGGTTTCGGCAAGGGACTGATATTCTTGAAACCATTCATCCTCAATACTTTGACTATTATTATCATTATCAAGGAGTAAAGAGGACTCGTGTTGTCGCCATCTACTTAAATAATACTTATCGGGGAGCTGAAAGTAATTCTTTATCATGAATATGCTAAGAGCATGCCTGCACAATATCCCTGAGGATTCCAATTCCTTGCAAGAGCAATGAATTTGTTCATCTTCAGCTAGCCATATCACAAGACGTTCCCCATCCATGCTTTTGAAGTGGCGAACGATATATGATCAATTGGACATTTCAGATGCAGCATATTGCATTGCTAGTAATAGTTCTTGTTGCAAGGCATTAAAAGCAAAAGGCGTGAATATACCCCGGGCATGCTCTTCAATAGGTATGCAGATTTTGTGGCGCATATGTGGAGTTTCTTGGCGAGCGTGATGAAGAACATTTGCAGAAATGCCAACCTGCAATAAGGAGGGAAGTCATTACAAGAACATCAAGTTAGTGCAATACAAGTATATGAGACAAATTCTAACGGATAAATACCTGCTCAAAAAAGCTCCGCAAACATGTCTGTGCGCCAAAGATGCCTTTCAAAAAACTGTATATTGACTTTGAGTACGCTGCTGTTGCCATCTGATCCAGAAAGAAACCTCTAACATAAGATGATGCCCAAGAGGCCCGCAAAGCGTAGAGTAGATCAATATGCCTATCTGATCCAAGATCAAAGGCAGATGTCATTTGGTTCCATCGAAGTTCAAACTCCTCTGAATTCTCAACATGATATAATGCATCAAACTCAGATTTAAATTCTTCATAGTGAGACCCAAGAGGAAGAGAAAACCAGCAAGGTACCTTGGGCATTATACGCCATATGGAGATTACATGTTTAGTGCCTGGCAACTCGCTTCTCATGGCATCTCTAAGGCTAGGGTCAATATGGGTTAAAATTGTTTGCGGACATCTTCCTCTCATGAGTTGGACAAAACTCTGTATTAAGGGACAATCATGGGTCCGTTTGGTAAAACGGTGAAGAAGTACTTTTACATAAGTCGAGGTAAATATGTGGATGAGATTATCTCGTTTTACGGAAAAACACTGTTGAACGTGTTTTTAGAGATGCTTATGGGGTTGCCAAACAGTGCCATTATCAGAGGATATATATGAAGACAAAACTAATATCTTAAAGAAGATGCAAGTAGTAAACCTGTAGTGCCCAAGAGAAGGACCGAGGTGTTTCATCCTGCAATAAAACACAACCAAAGAAAATGGTTCTACCATAATTGTCAATACCAAACCATGCTCCAAAGACCAATCCATATGTGATTGATCGATATGTAGTGTCAAAATAAACCACTTCGCCAAACATAGAATATGCTTGAACAGAGTCACTATAAGACCAAGCTACATTCTCAACCATTTCATTCCCATCCACTGTAAAATCATACACAAAATCATCATCTGTCTCTTTCATGTTTTTACATGACTCAAGAAGTTCCAATACATCATTTTCTCTTTTCTCACTTAGCAAAGCCTCATTTTCCTGAATAACCTTCTTCCGGTTTTGAACAAAATTCCTTACATCCCTTTCTAAGAATGGCAGTTGCCCACCTTGAATCCCCTTTTCCCAGTTCAAGCATCTTCACTATTCGATGAATTGGAAACCCGGCTTTAGAAAGTAAGAGTATACGCTCTTGATCAGCCTTTTGAATTTTACGGTACGCTGGAAGAAGCCGTACTTGGTCATCTTCCAAAAGTTCATGATTATGTACATTACTAAACTGCACAACAAACCAGTTAGAAACTCCATCTACAATCTCCTTTGACAGATACATTTTTGCATCACATCCACAGCGAACAGATTTCATATCTCTATGGTGTTCTCCATTAGACTTCTTCATGGGGGCAAACCCCGAACGGTAACAAACAAAGTCACGTTTATAAATGTCTAATTGTGGGTTAAGTCCGGATCTTTCTTTTCTAATTAAGAACCCATTCTTCCGGGCAAAATTCCCATAATACTCAAATGCATTATCATCACTCTTAAACACCATTCCTACATAGGGTGAAACCATAGCGTCTGATGATGCTTTCTCGGCCCTCACCAATTCTGGTCCAGCTGAAATCTCTTCACCATCACCCTCATGTCACATAACATTTCCAATCTCTGCATGGGCATTGTTGCCGTTGAATCCATAGGTTTTTGGACGGAAAGGACGTCATCATTCAACTTAATTTTAGGTATCTATATTGCAATCGAATGTCATGAACAATGCTATCTGCTACATGCCTATACCATAGAATCTTCAACAAAAACGAGACAGGAATTGTGAATGGATGTTAAGAAATGTTCGAACTTCTACGCATATTTACTTGAAATTGATACAGGAGAAATGGGCGGAAGCTTGAAAAGTTTGGTCCAGGAAAATCAACAGGGGTTTGTGAGAATTAATGAAAAAATTTTAGGAAATAAGTTCGCGACCGAAGAATCGTACCGGGGAGGACAGAGAGGGAAGAGTGGAACTTAAAGCCTTAAACACTATTCCTTGATTCCAGCTCTTCACTCTCCGCTTCTTCTGCTTATTCCCTTCTGTTCCCAACCAAAGAAAGACTGAACGAGAGTCGGATATAAATGGGCTGGGCTACAATCATTTGTAAGTCAAGCTTTTTCATTTTTTTTTCACTGAACACAACAAAGATATCCTCAACTAGATCATATTGAGAGTTCTACCACGTTTATGCATAAAGGGGTTCTCACTAGTAGAACAAATGGCGGGGAAAGAACTTTTGGTTGCTCCAGTCTCGCAGGAAGAGGAAGAACTTCTGTTTCGAAACTCCAAAAGGGTGAAGAATGATTTTAGGCACGCGGGAGCGAACGTCCTACATGAGCAATGGCCTGGCTTGGGTAACAAGTCCAGTATTTATCATAAGGGAAGGCCTTCCTTCATTGATAAGCTTAAAGGGAGAAGTAGACATGAAGGAATGTCAGAGCATGAAGAAGATGATATGGTGTCTGAAGATTCTCTCTCGGAAGAAATCATGGATGACAATGGTGCAAATGATGAAGAGCCTTTCTTTGAGACAATGGAAGATCCCGATAGGAACTTCCCACCTTTCTTCTTCTCAGCAATGATGAAGAAGAGATTGTATAAAGCTTGGAAAAATGCAGTGATCGTTAAATTACTCCGAAGGCAGATAGGTTACAAAGCTTTAGCCCAAAGATTGCAGGCAATGTGGGCGAAGAAAGGAATACTCAACGTGATAAATATTGGCTATGGTTTCTTTGTCGTCAAATTCTCCAACAAGGAAGACTGTCTGAATGCCCTGACTGGAGGCCCTTCGATGATCTTCAATCACTACTTGACTGTGCAGCCATGGGAACCTGCCTTCAAAGCTCACAAAGCAACTATTAATAAGGTGGCAGTGTGGGTAAGAATTCTAAGAATGCCAATGGAATATAGGATTGACAAGACTCTTAAAGTGGACATGAATACATCATGTCAGTTAAGGGGCCATTTTGCAAGAATTTGTGTGGTGATGGAGCTGGAAAAGCAACTTATGGCTGAGTTCAAGCTTGATGGGGAAGAGCATTTTTTGGAATACGAAGGTTTACACATTCTTTGCACAAAATGTGGCATTTATGGGCACCGGCAGGATGCATGCCCTTTGAAGAGCTCTGCAAATACTCCGAACGATGAAGCGAGGGAACAGAATGGTTTCAAGCAGCATGACTTGGATGGCCAGGGAGTAGCGCAGGTTACAGACTAGTGGAAGGTGGCAGAGAAACGCCGGTTGAGAATAAACAAAGAAAGAAATGCCGATCAGGAAACACCAGCAAAGGGTTTACGCTTCAATGTACTGGTCGGTGTGGACGACGAAAACGAGAAAAGCAGTGGAGCATTGTGTCACGATTCACGAGGTTATGAAGCTCTGGAACGTCCCAGAATCCTCCAAAAGGCTCCCGAATAACCTTAAGAGTGCTAGAGAATGCAAGTACATTCTAGAGAAGTCTACACAACTCTAGCCTCAATATTTTAATATTTGCCACTAGATTTTTCCATGTAAATATCTAGATATTTGTAAGGAGAATTCTAGAAGATGAATTGTAACCGTAGGATCGATTCAATCCCAACCGTCCATTAAGGAGGTGGGAATAGTAAGGAGGTGGGAGTTTGCCTATAAATACCTCACCCCTCCTCATTTGTAAACCATCCTTGAGTTCTCTCAAAATCAATACTACTCTCACATTCTCCAAGCTCTTTCTCTTGCCCTCAAGCTTTCCCTTTTCCTCAACTTTGCCAAGCATCCTCTTTCATAGAAAAT
>JANTPZ010115236.1:0-19969 GCA_025593235.1 Vachellia pachyceras
TAGATTGGTACTTTGGATTGTGATTGGACTATAGCTCTATTGTTATTCAATTACTTTCCTTTATTCTCTTGAAATCAATTGATTTGCTAGGGTTCTAGAAATTAATTGGATGTAAAGAGGATCTTTTATAAATCTAACACTAGCTAAGCACTAAAGATATTCCTAATTGATTAATTGAGTCTAGGTTTAGATTATTTTAAAAGGTTAGGAATATTGATTAGTAAGGGTCTTTACTAGTCCTTGTGCTTAGTTAAAAAGATAGCTCAATATTAAAATTGGACAAGGAAGGTTAGTGGATTCAATCACCTAGGACATTCGCTTTATAGAATTTAAATTCATCTATTTAGTTTAATTAGATAAAAAAACATTTGATACTTCTTGGTTAATTTGCAATTTGCACTTGATTATTAGGAATTCAATATAGGTTTCACGTAGAGATCGACCTTGGTTAGTGCCATTATATTGCATTCTAGCTTAGTTTAATTTGATAGCCCCACGACAAGGCTTTATCACTCAACAATTCCATGCGCCCGCTCGCACGCACACACAGTGGCGGATTCAAGACCCTGGTTTATGGGGTACAAATTATTTTTTGAGAAGATAAATGAGACTTATTCTTAATATCTTTTGAGAAAAATTGAGCAAAAATTTAGTGGGTTCAAAATTAGCAAATGAATGGGTGCAAAATAAATCATATAGAATAATATATACCTAATTTTTAGGAACCGTACCCCCTCAAATACATACAGGTCCGCCAGTGCGCACACATTTCGTGCAGCAATACCTAGACATTAGGGTTAAAAGAGAAATTGCAAAAACTTACATATTGATACGTCAATATCGTTAAAAGTTGATTAAAATTGAAAATCTAATGATATAACATATAATTAAGGAATTATAGATTCAATTGATAATCAATGTGGCGTGGCATATTAGATAAAAAAAGTCAAGTTCTAAATTGTCTGGAGCAATCACCAACTTTTTGAAAAATGATAGAAGAATCCCCTAGGATTTACCTCCAATTTTTATTATTAATTATAAAGCGGTATTTTGGTTTTCCAATAACATTTAAAACTCTATGCCTCTTAGACTAATTAAAGATTTGTTGAAATTAAAAGCCTAAATCTGGATTTTAGCATTTCACCTAGATTGATTGAGATTCTCTCTATAATTAGTTAGAGGTAAAAAAATAAATAATGCATTAAATTCTTGGAAAAATACAAGTTGTTTATAAAGAGACCAACCTCTATGAGAGAATATTGTTTATAGGGGGAGGGGGGCGTATTGTGGCTCTAATAAAGGACTTCCAATCCCGCATGAGAACAATAACTATTCTTGAGAGAGAGAGAGAGAGAGAGAGATACAGATTCTGTCATATATACCTTTCTAACTTTCCAATTAAGGCAATCCAGTCAAGCACATAGATCTTTACATTTTAGGGTGAAAGGCTACGAAAGATTTAGATATATATATATATATATATATAACATTTTTTGTTGCCTACTTGATTCAGTGGAGTTTTGTCATAACTACATCTGAATCCAACCCGTATCACGTATTTAGCTGTGGTGGGTGAATTTCCTAATAAGAATTTTTGCATATGCTTGTGACCTCACTTAAACAGAACAAAATTGTCTACCATTTGAATAAACTCCATTATTTGAACATCTTTTAGGAAATTACAATTTATTCCCACAAATATGCTTATTAATATATCTGTCCCAATATATTGTTTTCGGACCTAAGGGTGGATCAAGCCCATATTCCAACAATATATATATATCTATATATTTGTTTTTAGCATAGATACATTTTGCTAAATCCAACCACAACGTTTATAATAGCTAGCGAGTCCACTTACACTGTTGAAGTTAGGTTTCAAAGCCACCCCGCGCAATAAATAGTTGGACCCCTTGCAAATATGCTTCTTCTTAATGGTGGTACCCCTTGCATAAAAGCAACTTATACTGTTGAAGTTAGGTTTCAAAAGCCACCCAACAAGAAATAGTTGGACCCCATGCATAAATGCCACCCAACTCTATACTACTGAGATATCTGCTTCTTCACAATGGAGTTGCAAACTGCACAACAATTTCTCAATGGAAAGACCGTTTCAGTCGCCAGTGCATCAGGCTTCTTGGCAAAAGATGGCGAATATATATCATTATTTTTAATTATGTCGAATATATATATCATTATTTTTTTAATTATGTTCCTGTAATTATTATTATTTGGTCATTATAATTTTCTCAATCACAGGAATTGGTCTACAAAGAAATATTATATACATATATCCGAAATGTCTCGTCATCTAATTTCTCTTTAATGAAAATGTTTCAATTGTTTTTTGTCGTGGGTTTCACAAATATTGCATATGATGCACTACGTCATTTGAGTACTCGTGAATTAAAATGCTCCACTTTTGTACTTCACACTTTGCCTCAAAAATCATGTTGCTGGATACAATAGAAAGGGATGGGTAGGAGAGAAATTTTAGAAGATATATGGGACCCATGAAAAGTAGCTTAAACATTTTGATTGGTAAGTGCACAAATGATATAACACACCCGGTGAACACAAAAATTTCTCTTATAATAATGGGTTATGGAGAAAAAGAAATAATCGAGAGAAATTTGTAGAATATGTTATACACAAAAAGAGATAATTGAAATATTTTTATTCGAGAGAGCATGCATGTGACACTTTTTGTAACAACAAGTATCCCTAATTTTCAAAGACACATGATTTGGGGTATTAATATTTTGTCTAAACATACTTTCTAAAAAAAGAAGACTCTAAAAATTCTACCTTTGCTATTAAGGATTAGCAAATAAATTGAGCTTTTTTAAATGAGGGTAGAATTGAAAAAAAGGAGAAAAATAAAAAAATGACTTTCAGATGTGATAAAATTCTTGTCCTCTTATTCTTTTTGCCAGTTTAACTGAAATGATGAATCTACAAACTTAAAATAAAAATTAAATATATATTATTTAACGACACACGAAATACATATATGTTTGTGTGTGAGATATTATTGAGAAAATGCACATATATTACAGGAAGAATTCTAAGTAGAACCAAAATTCAAATCCATGCTGACATTTTTAATAAATTTTTAAAAATTTATGAATGTTGTTAAAAGGTCATATTCTCCATTTTTAGTTAAAAAAATTGAAAATGATTGTAAGTCTATTTAATTTTGTTTCAATGTTTCTTCAGATATTTCAAAATGGATTAATATTATTTTTATTGTCAAAGAACTAATGTTGATCGTAAAAAAATTAACGTTGACTATTAACATTTTTAACGGTAAGGGGTAACATCTATGCATTTTAAAACTTCCCGAATTGCTACTAAAAAAATTCCTTTATTACAATTCTCCTAAAGGAAATCTTCCCTAACAAATTTGCAAATATTGTTTTTAATTTTTTGTTTCTAACAATAAAAAACTGTTTTAAAAGCAAGAAAACAAACAAGCTTTCAGTCATCGAGAAATTATGGAATTGTTTTATTATATTCTCATTTAAGCCTTGTGTAATTGCCCCACGTGCTAAAAAAAATTACTGAGATATGAAAGATCTTATTCCTTTGTTTCAGATGCAAAGGTTAAAATTACTATGAAATAACGTATCACTTTTTATTGTTATTATTACTATTTGAATCGAATGATCCAAGAGTCGAGATTGCTGGCTTGGATGATGGACATAGTCATCGATTCAATGAAAAACGATAGAGAGCGTACTTAGAATTTTAGGAATTTGTTATTAAATGCCAATTAAATCAAGCTAAAGTAATTGAAAACAAAACTTAGTCAATACCTTCTTTTTTAATTCATTGTAAAATCTAACCACATCTATAGTCGAAGTTAGGTTTCAAACCAACTATAAATAGTTGGACACCTTGCATATATTTTCATATCCTCAGCGTCTCTAAACTTTAACTCATCGCTGAGTCATATATCTACTTCTTCATAGTGGAGATAGGAAGTGCACAACAATTTCTGAAGGGAAACATCGTATTAGACATTGGTGCAACAAGCTTATTGGCCAAAGGTAGAACCGGTAAAACGGGTTCAACCTACATGCTATGATGTGTTCAGGTTGGGAAAATCTCAGACCGCCAAGGTGTGGATTGCATAGGCCTGCACTGTTTAGCCCGCGGGTTATATGGGCTCAACCCACGTGGTGCAGCCTGCCTCTTTTTTTAAATAATTTTTAAAGTAAATTTTTTAAAATGTTAAATCATCATAAACCACACAATACATAATTGCATATATTTATTTCAATCTTTTAATCTTATTGTTATTTATGTATAAAAATAAATATTTATTAAAAATTTTAAGATTAAAATATATATAATTTATTCGAGATATTATAATTGCTAAATATATATGAAAGTTTTTTTGAATATGTTTTCTTAGAGTTCAATAACTTTATTTTGATTATTTTTGTAAATATTTATTTGTTTATTAAAATTTTTGTAATATATATTATATATTAAAAATAAAAAATAAATAGCAGGTTGGAGAACTACCGGAAACCCCAGCTTGAACCATTTAGCTCGTGGATTGAGGCAGGTTGACCCATTCAACTCTAGCCAAAGATATGCACTGAATATCCTTGGCGAATTCAGATTATCTTTATGGAACAATTTGTAAATATATAAGAGAAGTTTTATTTCGACCTGCTGAAAGTACTTCTGAGAATGAGGCATGGACAAGAATTTCCGAACCCTTTGTTTGCCAACTCTTATGTAACTAATAAACCTATCACCTTGATTCTTATTAGAAGTCAATGTTAACCAATTCTTATGTTTTTTTTCCATCTCACGAATTCTTATGTACTGAAAAATAATAGATATGTTATTAAATATGTCTTAGATTGACAAAAAAATTCTAGGTTGACACTTACTAAAAATTCTCTCTACATTTAAAATTGCATTTTCATAGTTGAAGAAGAGTTTCTCTCCCATGGAGAATGAGAGAGAGTGAAATAAAAATATGAGAATAAATTGAATCCTAATTATTTCTCCCCTTATTTTCTTTTTGAATTTCAAAAATTCAAAATGGATAAATATTAAATACAAATTTTAACAATCAGTTTATTAAATAATGCATTTCACTAGCTAGTTATTGCCCTAAACCAAATCCAAAATTATTTGCAATCTCACTGTTAATTATGTTGCGTCTCATTTGCAATTTTTGTGGAGAATTTATTAAGGACTTAATCAGATTTAAAGAAAATATATGTTCTTCTAAGAGCTTCTCACACTGATGCAGCCACAAAACGCTTGCGTGATAAGGTACACACATAAAATTCCTATAGCAAAATAATTAATAAAATTTTCTTTAATATAAGATCAAGATGACTAATTTGTGAATGTTAATGAAGCTATATAATTATTTAATTTTACACATATTTAATGAAATGATAAATATAAATTACCTGAAAGTAATCTCTCTAAATCTGTAATCTGGGTCCCACATTAAAGATTGAGGTAGTACGTATATAGCTTAAGCGTAACACGTAATTGACATATATTTGTTACATGAATATGACTAGATCATAAGCAAAGACCCGTTCAGGGTTCTACGAGATAAGTGGGGTGCAGATTTTGATTCTTTCATATCAGGAAAAGTAGTTGCAGTTGCAGGAGGCGTTTCTTCAGCCAACTTGGGACTTGAAGATGCTGAGACATATTATTGTGCAAGAAAATTGATGAGAAAGGTGGGTGCGTAATAGATGAGAAAGAGCCACTTGTGTCCAATATTCTATTGTTAGTTTTCTGATCCTACCAACATCATAATCTTATTTATAATGTATACAACAAATCATAATCTGATATTGATACTACGATAGCAAGTGGTTACAGTGCCATACAAAAAACGGAAATTATGCAGAATAACAGAATTAGCAAGAAGGACACCAGAGGGAAAACGACAAAAGTTGGTTACAAGAGAGAGGAAGAGAGAAATAGAATCCATGTCTTTTTCCTATCCTTTCTAGCTGCCCTTCGGTCCTCTTATACTATTCTCCCTCCAATTCTTGTAGCTTCCATGATTTCTTCTTACTTCTCTGGCTTCTTCTCACCGCTCCTTCCCCATATCCTTGGATTGGGCTTTGTCCTTCTTCCATTGGGCCTATCGAGTCCACAACTGTTACAATATCGCCCTCATTGAATGGGACCTTGTCCTCAAGGTCTAAATTTGGGTGCAGAGCACGGAGGCTGGATTTGTCTTCCCATGTTGATGTCAAATTCCCATCCCACTTAACCAAAACTTGCTCAACAGTCCTGTTACCAAGTCGTACAGTGCGCTGGTTCAAAATAGCCAAAGGATTGCTGAGAGGACCCTCGGGCATGGAAGACAGTGGTAGAGGCAAATAAGAATTCGTGGGCTTTGTGCCATGAAACCTTTTCAGAACTGAAACATGGAAGATGGGGTGTATTCGGGCATGTGATGGGAGCGCCAAACGATATGCGACCTGACGAATCCTCTCAGTAATTTGGAAAGGACCAAAGTATACAAGAGCCAATTTCTGATAGCGACGCAGTTGCACACTGTGTTGCCTATAAGGTTGGAGCTTCACCAGAACCCATTCTCCTTCTTGAAATGAAAGTTCTGATCGTTTCGCATCAGCATATTTCTTCATTCTTTGTTGTGCCTTGGATAATTTCTGCTTGAGTAAGGACAAAAGTTCATCTCGTTGTACCAGCAACTTATGAACGTTTACTGGTGTATCTTCAACGGATGAGTGGCTTAACAGGGGAGGTGGATCACACCCGTATACTATCTTGAAGGGAGACATACCTGTTGAATGATGAAATGAGGTGTTGTACCAGAACTCAGCCCAGGGAAGGTAAGTTAGCCATTTATGTGGATAATCATAAACAAAACATCGTAGATACATTTCAAGACATTTGTTCAGTGCTTCAAACTGCCGATCCGACTGCGGATGGTATGCCGACATGAAATTCAGCTGTGTACCCTGGAGTTTCATGAGATGTCTCCAAAAAGCACTTGTGAATACTTTATCTCTATCAGACACCAGTGTGCGAGGAATGCCATGCAGACGTACCACTTGTTGTAAAAAAACTTCAGCTACTTGGGAGCTCGAAAAATTCGGTGGTAATGATATGAAATGTCCATATTTGGACAAATGGTCAACCACCACCATAATGACTGCCATGCCACGCACTACTGACAACCCAACGATGAAATCCATTGTGATGTCTTCCCAAATCTGATTGGGAATGGGAAGTGGCTGCAACAATCCTGCAGGTCAAAGCTGAGCCACCTTAGCTTGCTGACACACGCTACATGTGCGGATGAAAGTTTTAATATCCTGTCTCATTTTGGGCCAGAAAAACAAACGGGCTATACGATGCAGTGTGCGCATGAATCCTGAATGACCTCCCATTTTGGAAGAATGAAACTCTTCAAGAATCTTTTGTATTAGGCCTGGTTGATCCAGTGGAATCACTAAATAGTCTTTCCAATATAGGTGATCCTGCGCCACTCTGTAATGAGGCAGTGAAACAGGGTCTTGCCTGCATTGTTCTTTTAACTTAATAATTGATGGAGATGTTGCGATTTTTCGATATACCAAATCCATAAGAGGATCTGAAAAGTGGACAACGCCATGAAGGTGGTGTGTGAAAGTGCATCAGTGCCCTGATTTTGCTTCCCTGGTTTGTACTCAATCGAGAATCAGTAACCCATCAGTTTTGGTAGACAATTTTCCTACTCCGGTGTCTGTATGGTTTGATCAAGCAAGTATTTTAGACTAGCATGGTCTGTCCGAATGATGAAAGGATGACCAAACAGATAATGTCTGAAGTTCGCAATGGCTTCAGTGATGGCAAACAACTCCCTAACGTAAACTGATTGTGCTTGCATCCTAACAGTTAGCTTTTTTGAAAAAAAAAAAAGCAATAGGATGATTTTCTTGGCTTAAAACAGCCCCAACTCCCGTCCCTGATGCATCTGTCTCCAATATAAATGGTTTAGAGAAATCAGGCAACCTCAAAACAGGGGCTTGCGTGAGGGCCTCTTTTAATTCATCAAAAGCTGTTTGTGCTTCTTCGGACCACGAAAATGCATCCTTGCCCAACAGACGTGTCAAGGCACTAGCTCTCTGGGCATAGTTCTGGATGAAACGTCTATAATAGACACTCAATCCCAAGAATCCTTTCAGTTGTGTCACATTATTCGGTCTAGGCCACTCCTTAACAGCTTGTACCTTAACATGATCGACCTCCACGCCCTTCTCCAAAACAATGTGCCCCAAGTAATCTATCCTTCGCTGTCCAAATGAACATTTAGACTGTTTGGCAAATAAGCGATGGCGTTGTAATTGTTGTAACACCACTTCGAGATGTTGCAGAGGATTCTCCCATGTATCACTGTAAACAAGAATATCATCAAAGAAGATTAGTACAAAACGCTGCAAAAATGGTTGGAAAATGGTATTCATAAGTGCTTGGAACGTTGCCGGTGCATTCGTAAGCCCAAATGGCATAACTAGCCATTCGTATAATCCCAGGTGCGTGCGAAATGCTATTTTCTCCCAGTCAGTATCCCTCATCAGAATCTGGTGATACCCCGATCGCAGGTCCAGCTTCGAATAGAAGACAGACCCGTGTAGTTCATCCAAAAGCTCGTCGACGGTGGGCATGGGAAAAGCATCTCGAATGGTAACGGCATTTAATGCGCGATAATCGACGCAAAATCACCATGTACCGTCTTTCTTCTTCACCAATATTACTGGTGCTAAAAATGGACTTGAGCTCGATTGTATGAGACCCTCGTGTAGCAATTCTTTCACCATTTTCTCTATCTCTGTTTTCTGGCTCACAGGATAACGATAAGGACGAACTCTCACAGGCCCTTTGTGTGGCAACAATTCTATGTGATGTTCATGACCCCTTTATGACGGCAGTTCATGTGGCATGGCAAACACATCTTCAAACTGTTTCAAGAGCTCTCGCAATTCGCTTGGTAATTCACCATCAGTTTTGGCCGTTTCCTCCTCCATGATGCGATCTATCATGAAATATTCAGCAGCAGCTTTACTTTGATTAATCCTTACGAGGTGGTGAAATTGTGCCTGAGTTGCTTGGGACCCCCTGAACCCCTTCAATATGATGAACTGGTAGTTTTGATATATTTTGAGTGTTGATGTACTATAATCTGCTACATGTGCCCCCACTGTCTCTAGCCAATCTGCTCCAATCACCACATCGACTGCTGCAACAGGCAACACGAATAATGTCAGAGTAATTGTGTAACCATTTATCTGAATGGGTACCTCCCTTACTAGCTCTGAGCTCGTAAGAATTTGTCCAATGCCTCCAAGTACGCGAAACTCAGCTGTGGTTTCCCGTGGTAGGTTTAAGTGATGGACAATTCTTGGATGTATGAATGTATCTGAACTACCACCATCTAACATTATCTGAACCTGGGTACCGTAGATATTGTCGTAAAAACGGATCGTAGCGGGACCTTGAGTTCCTCTCAACGCATGAAGAGACAGATGGTGCAACGTTGCGTCAACCTCTGTTTCTTTTTCAGCTGCAGACTGATCTTCCTCATCGTCTTCACAAACCAGCATCATTAACTGTTTGTTTGGACAACGGTGTGTTGGTGAAAACTTCGCATCACAAGTATAACATAATCCATTCTCCCGGCCTACTTGTGCCTCTGCTGGGGTTAACCGTCGGATGGGTAATGTTTTGGGGTTCGGTAATAATGGAGGCAGATTTGCCTTCCCTGTTCCCCCTTCCGTTGCTGTGCCACTGCTGGTGATTGATAATGTCGGTACCGTATTTCTGCTGGGTATGTACCCTGGTAACCTTGGCTTGGCTGGTACGTGGTGTGTCTCCATGAACAATCTCGTAAGCTCCATTGCATTTAACACATATAGCGGTCGTTACACTAGTACATCCCGACGCAATTCTGGCAGTAACCCACCGATATAACAATTGAGTAGTGCTGCTTCCGTCACGTCTTCTGTCCTGTTAGCAAGAGACAGGAATTTCTGATTATATTCCTGTATGTTTCCCCCCGTCGAATGTTGCGTGAGCTTAAATAAGCGTGAACGAGCACAATCAAACTGTGAAGGCCCAAACTGTGTCTCCACGACTCTTGCAAACACGTACCAGTGTGGTACTCTTCCTGCCTTCTCTAACATCTGAAACCACGGGAGTACTTCCCCATCCAAGTGTACTGCTGCAATCACCAAGCGTTGTGGATCTTGGATATCATAGTATTTGAAGTATTGGTCAGCCTTAAAGAGCCAGTCCAAGGCATCCTTACCATCAAACCTGGGAAAATCAAGCTTCACCGACCTGAGAGGTCCTGGGTTGTTCATAGAGTATGCTCCCATCGCTGTGCTCGGAGTTGATGAGCTTTCTGGGTTCGTGATCTGGATTTGTCCCAGCCTTTGCGTGACTTGATCCAACGATCCAACTACTGATTGTAAT
The DNA here is from genome assembly GCA_025593235.1 of Vachellia pachyceras. Taxonomy (NCBI): domain Eukaryota; kingdom Viridiplantae; phylum Streptophyta; class Magnoliopsida; order Fabales; family Fabaceae; genus Vachellia; species Vachellia pachyceras. The sequence goes on from JANTPZ010115236.1 coordinate 10,483, forward strand.
AATGTCTCCAATTGACCTAAACGTGTGTCCACGCTCTAGGATCGTTCACGAGAGACCTCTACAAACTCATTCATCTTCATTTCCCCTTGCAATTCCTTGAGTCTCGTGTTTTCCGCCATACTGTGGGAGTTCGACTCTCAACGAAAGCACCAAAATGTCACAACTAATGGCTATCAGTTATAGGAAATGCTCTGATATTGATACTACGATAGCAAGTGGTTACAATGCCATGCAAAAAACAGAAATTATGCAAAATAACAGAATTAGCAAGAAGGACACAAGAGGGAAAACGATAAAAGTTGGTTACAAGAGAGAGGAAGAGAGAAATAGAATCCACGTCTTTTTCCTATCCTTTCTAGCTGCCCTTCGGTCCTCTTATACTATTCTCCCTCCAATTCTCTTAGCTTCCATGATTTCTTCTTACTTCTCTGGCTTCTTCTCACCGCTCCTTCCCCATATCCTTGGATTGGGCTTTGTCCTTCTTCCATTGGGCCTATCGAGTCCACAACTGTTACAGTATACAACACCCTAAACCATTAACATGACTAGGGTGCATTATACCATGTTACCAGTTAAATGATATTTATATGCATTAGCCTTTGTTGGGAGAAACAGTAAAATGTTTAATCATCTCAATTTTTCTGGCTTGAATAGTAGTTTTGCCATTAACGTTGTTGTGGGGTCTTGTAGCTAGGTTATTAATATTCCTTTATTCATCATTACGAGTTCATTCATGTTATATGACCATTGGATCTTAAAAGTTCCATGTAGATGAAAACAATCTGAGGACGCATTAACTTCAAATTAGATCATTTTATTACCCTATTTTTTTCACACACTTCTCTTTCCTCAATTATTCTGCGACTAAGAAATTCAGAATATAAATAATTTTGTCAGAAAATTAAAGTAAGAAACATGAGTTGGAAGAGGATCTGTTTTCCACGTCGACATTGCAAAAATAGTGTCCCTAAACTAGCAATAATGGCTCTGATGGTGATATGTGGGATTTATTAAGTGGTGAAGGGTTTAAAATGTGTTGTGTGTGTGTGTGTGAGAGAGAGAGAGAGAGAGATGGAAAACAACGCACATGTCATTTTGCAGTCAGCTATTAAATTTGGAGTCACAATTTAGAGAGGAAATCGTGTAGTCAGCAGTAGGGGGAAGGGAAAGGGAGAAGAGGGATGGGAAGAGAGGAGAAAGAGAGAGAGCAGAGGGAGAAGAACAGCAAGAAGGGGAAATTGGATGAAGAAAGGGAGAAGAGAATTCAAATGAGGAGGAAAATCTGTTATTTAAATAATCAAAATGTACAAAGCAAATGAGTTGATGTGCTATTTATAGGCATCAACTTAACTTTAGAAATAAATGATAGAACATTTTAGAAACCTAGAATTAAATGCAAAATTAAAATTAATGATAAAAAATATAATCACTCATCACCTTCATACTGTCAATGACTTTCATATCACGTTCATCCATAGATGACTTTCAAATTTTTATATCAAAATTAATTATAAAAGATGATAATCAATGAACATAAAAGGCATCACGTTCATGCTGGTATTATCAATGGTTAATGTGCTGATATTGATGCTCATCGCCTCCATATAATCGATGACTTTCATATCCTTGTTGATGTTAAACATATTGGGGGTGGAATGTCATACTTACGTCGACATTCTATACATGGTATCCTTTAAAACCCACAACTCAAATTGAATAGCATAGCGCTCCCAAGGTTCATGGTGGCTCTAGATATCTAAAGAAGGTTCCCAAGTTGCCCTTACAAAAAAGGTGAAGACGTTATTCAACAAGTCTAACCCTCAGAGAACTTCAAAATCCAACAGGGGTGACACTTGTTAAATAAGTAACAAAATGAGTGAAATCATCGCAGTAACCTTAGGGGGTTTTGAAAACCCCACAAGGAGCCTGTTACAAACCTCAACTTACTTATAATGAATTTTGACCCGGGTATAGGATCCAATTGTGAGGAGGTTACGTTCTAAAATGAATACACCAATAAATTTGAATAAAACAACAAGAAATAATAAAATGTAAGAGCAATAACATTTTCTCCACTTTTTTTTGGCTTTTTTCTTCTTTTTTTCCATTACTCTTTTTTGGTAACGATTTTTTCCATTTCTTTTTCTTTCCTTTTGTTTTATAACTACTTTTTCCTAATAAAAATCAAATAAACAAAACACAATAAAAATTACTCCAACAATTTATCAAATAGGATCCTAAAGTTAAAAACTTTACCTTCAAAGCTTTAATATGTTGATTCTTTGCTCCAAGATGCTTAGAATGTCAAAACGTATGCGAAATAGTAAAATGCGATCTTGAAGTTTTGAAAGGTTATGGAGATTTTTAAGAGCTTTTTTAAAAGGCTTATTCAAGTAGTACTAGACGCTTTTATATTTAGGAGATGTGTTTAGATGTTTAAGTAACAAAAGAGAAGTGGAATCTGTTTTTTATACCAATTGAAGCAGGATGGGAAAGGGGAAAGGGATAGGAAGAGAGGAGAAAGAGAGAGAATAGAGGAGGAAGAACAGCAAGAAGAAGGGGGAACTGGACAAAGAAAGGGAGAGGAAAACTCAGAGGAGGAAGAAAAATTAATATTATTCAAATTATCAAAACTCATAAAGCAAATGAGTTAAGGTGCTATTTATAGGTATCAACTTAGCCCTATAAATTAATGACAGAACATTCTAGAAACCTAAAATTAAATGCAAAATCAAAATTAATGCTAAAAGATAATAATAACTTAATATTAAAACCTAAATATTCCTTGACAATGATAAATATCCTAAATATCTAAAAATTGGAAACAATAATTATTTTCCATATCTCATCACAAAGTGGCCGCACATGGGATGGCAGAGATAATAAATGAATGTGCTTTTCACTTCTTCAAAGTGTTTTTTTGGGGGGGGGGGGGACCATAAAAAAGGATAAAAGTCTTGAAAGTGGGTTAATTTGAAGAATCGTTCCAATGAAAATTTCAATCCATAGAAATGACTTGGTAAATTTCCTACACGCTGAATATTAGAACTCTGTAAATTATATATATATATATATATATAATACCAATACTTTGATCTAGATCCCTCATCGACTAAATTTTCAACGTAGACTTCCCCACAATTTTTTCAAAAATTTAAGTAATAAGCAAAAGAAAATCACTTTAACTCCAAAATAGTGGTTCAAGTTCTATTTGTAGCACTTGAAACATACTTTGTAGGAAAATTAAGACGCAAGATAACCTCTGACCCAAAACAGCCACCAAAAATAAAAATGATAGAGCAATTTAATGGTAATTAGAGTAGCTTTTTTAAGTCTTCACCTTCAAACTTCCTCCAGTTTGCCCTTTCCTTTCCAGGAACTTATGGAGTAATTGTAATCGTCTTTAAGTTGAGACTATCTTTTTCCGACTTGACATGTATAAATCCTTAATCGCCTCGGATATCGGCGTCAATACGTCGACGTTATGTAAACGTAAACTACCACTACTTTTCTTTTACACACACGCACACACACTTTTTCAATGATTATTATGCCCACACACACACAAGTCTTTGTCAAGTTTAAGACGTGTAGAGCTCTAAGCTCATTGTGTTGACGGCGCTTATAGCCATGTGATTTATTGGGACAATAAATCTGGTATGCTACTTTATCAATAATGTCTATTTCTTTCGAAAATTTCCCTTTCCAACATTTTCGTCTTCAACTACCAACTCGGATAAAGAAATGTGATCTCCTTGATATAGTATTCTATTATGATCTAGTCATTCATATATAAAAGTAAGAAAAATGTTGATGTGAAACGAGAAGGGAAAGGGGGAAGAGAGAAGAGAGAGCAAGAGATGAGAGGACGTTGGTAAAGGGCATATTTTGCTAAATTCAACCACCATTTATAATAACTAGCTGCTAGCTCACCTATGTTGTTGAAGTTAGGTTTCAAAAGCCCCCCAACTATAAATAGTTTGACACCTTGCATATATTTCCATATCCTCAACATCTCTAAACTTTAACTCAGTCATATATATCAGCTTCTACATAATGGAGTTGGGAAGTGCACAACAATTTCTCAAGGGAAAGACCGTTTTAGTCACCGGTGCAACAGGTTTCTTGGCCAAAGGTACATGCATACATTACATCCCCAAATATTTTATGAACATATGTTGGTTATTTGGATTAGCATTTTGGAATGATTTGTAAATATATATGAGTTTCATCTTAACTGTTGTAAAAGTATTTATGATAATGAGGCAAATATACAAAATTTTCTGAACACTTTGCTTGCCAAATCTTGTGTAACTAATAAACCCACCACTTTGATCTTTATTAGAAGTCTATTTTAACAAATTCTAACATTTTTCTTTGCCATATAATAAATTCTTATGTACTGAAAAAATTTTAAGTTTGGACTTATTAAAGTTCTCTATAATTCATAAATCATTCTTATCTCTCTTCTCTTCCCCTCTTCCAACGATAATAAATAAGAGTAAAATTCAAATAAAAATCATTAGTAACCTCTGGGCAGAGTTATATTTAATTGGGACCAATTTGTTTAAATGGATCTATAATAAGGATTAGAGTGCCGTAGTTTGGAGAGGTTATCTTTTCCCTTCAATTCCTTAAGGGAGTAATATTTTCAGCTCGTCTATCTAACAAACTTGGTTATATAAGGAGCCTAATTTTCACTTTAATTTCATCTCTCTTATATGTCTCACTAAACAAACAGAAAGTGTATGATTTATTAATTTTCAAACTTCCAAGACAAAAATTCTACAAAAAATGACATAGAATTGTTCAAAACTATGTCGTTGTCATTTATTTTCCTTCCAGAATTAACATAAAACAAGCTAGCTAGAAAAAGGAACGTTAATTAAAAGGCATATTCATAGTTGTAGGAAAGTTTTTCTCGCATGGAAAATGAGAGAAGATTAAAGAAAAAAATGACAATAAATTGAATCATTCTTATCCAGCCCCCTTCTCTTTCCCTCGTTCCAACGATAATAAATAAGATTATAGAAGTATGTATGAGACGAGGCAATACACAAAATTTATGAATACTTTGTTTGCCAACTCTTGTGTAACTAATAAAACCTACCGCATTGATCTTTATTAGAAGTATATTTTAACCAATACTTAACATTTTTCTTTGCCATATAATCAATTCTTATGTACCGAAAAATAATAGTTAGATTATTAAATATACCTAAAATATATAAAAAATTTGAAGTTTGCACTTATTCATGTTCTCTCTAAATTCATAAATCATTCTTATCCAGCTCCCTTCTCTTTCCCTCTTTCCAACGATAATAAATAAGATTAAAATTCATATAAAAATCATTAATAACCTCTAGGTAGAGTTATATTTAATTAGGACCAATTTGTTTAAATGGATTTATAATAAGGATTAGAGTGCCTTAGTTTGGAGAGGTTATCTTTTCTCTTCAATACCTCAAGGGAGTTATATTTTCAGCTTGTGTAACTAACAAACTTGGTTATAAGGAGCCTGATTTTTACTTTAATTTCAGTGCCCTAAAGGGAATTAATCTCTCCTCTATGTCTCACTAAACAAACAGAAAGTGTAAGAAAAAGTTCTATAAAAAATAACATAGAATCGTTCAAAACTATGTGGTTGTCTTTTTATTTTCCTTCCAAAATTGACATAAAACAAGCTAGCTAGAAAACAGAAACGTTAATTAAAAGGTTTTTTCATAGTTGCAGGAGAGTTTTTCTCGCAGGGAGAATGAAAGAGCGTGCAAGAAAAAAATGACAATAAATTAAATCCTAATCATTTATCCCCTATTATCCTTTTGAATTTCAAAAATTCAAAAATGAAAAATATTAAATACAAAATTAAATAATCAGTTCATTAAATAATGCATTTCACTAGTTATTGCATAAAGCCAAATCCAAAATTTCTAATAGGTTAAAGAATACTTTTAATCCTTTAAATTTACATCAAATTTTACTTTCACTTTTAATCTTTTACCATTAATACAGTTAGTTTTGCTTATGGTAAATGTGATTCAATCACTATTCTACAATTAAATAATATCAAAAATATACTTAAATACTCAGTATTTAATAGACTTTTTTATATTTTAAAGTTAGGCAATATTGTATCATTATTTAATTGCGTAATCACCATTTAAATTTGATGAGTCACTATTTTTTGTTAAGTAAAACTAACGGCACTAACAATAAAGGATTAAAAGTACATTTTTTAAAACTCATGGACCAAATTAAAACATAACGTAAACTTAAAGGAGTAGACATATATTTACCTCTTCAAATAATTATTTGCAATGTGACTGTTAATTATGTTGCATCTCATTTGCAGTTTTTGTGGAGAAGTTATTAAGGACTCAATCAGATTTGAAGAAAATATATGTTGTTCTAAGAGCTTCTCACTCTGATGCAGCCGCAAAACGCTTGCATGATGAGGTACGCACATAAAATTTCTATAGCAAAATAATCACCACATCTAGTCCTTAATATAAGATCTAATTGACTAATTTGTGAAAATTAATGAAGCTATATAATTATTTAATTTTATGCATACTTAAGAAAAATGATAAATATAAATTACTTTAAAGTAATTATTTTACTTTCTTAATGTCTCTAAATTAGACCTAACTGACATATATTTGTTACATGAATACCATTAGATCATAAGCAAAGAGCTGTTCAGTGTTCTACGAGATAAGTGGGGTGCAGATTTTGATTCTTTCATATCAGGAAAAGTAGTTGCAGTTGCAGGAGACGTTTCTTTGGCCAACTTGGGACTTGAAGATGAAGATAATGGAAATGAAATTTCAAAAGAATTAGACATTATTGTAAATGTAGCAGCAACCACCAACTTTTACGAAAGGTGCGTACGTAGTTAATGTGAAAGAGCCACATGGGACATATATATGAGCGATAGAAAAGATCCAAGAGAGAATAAGTGGAAAAGATAGTGATATGCAATTAATTAAAGGTAAAAGTGAAAAGAAAAATGCAATAAATTCTTAGACAAACCAAAATTATTATTTATATATAGGACCATCCTTATATAAGAGAATGTTCCTAATAAATAAGACTTGAAGGAATACTTGGCTGGCATTTTGTTTTACTAATTATTTTGTTGTACCACTCAATCGCATGCATGAAAATAAACGAGTACTGTATCTGACCTTTAATTTGAAAATTATTCATATAGGTTTGATGTTGCAATAGGCGTTAACACAAAGGGACCTCTACATGTCTTAAACTTCGCAAAGACCTGTCCTAAAATTCCGATTCTTCTTCATGTATCCACGGGTAGGTATAATAATAAATTCCAGATCATCTAGCTTTAGTTTTTGGAGGTCATGAGGTTATATGCAAAGTACAAATACTTTATATTTACCTCATACATATATACAACACAAAAAAATTATACACACACACGCACACATAAATCTAATGCCAGGTATATATAATGGTACTATTTGTTATGAGCTCTGCATAATCAAGGAGCCACATAATTGAAATTTGGTTTTTATAAGTACAGGAGGCTCCCCTTTTCATTTAGTTAATGTTTTGGAATGAGCTCTTCCTTTAGATTTGTGCTCATAAATTGGTGGTTTTACTAAGTAGTCAATGTTTAGGGAGAGAGGGCTTACCACAAAGGCTTTTAAGCAACAAGAACCAAAGTTAAATGCCATGGACGGGGACGTCAGCTCTCAAACAACGTTGGATTATTATGAGTTTTTTTATTGGTGGGCCTCACAAATGAAGTTGCGTTTTTAAGTTCAAGAAGCTCTCCCCCCATCAAATTATTCTTTTGACATGGTCTCTTCTTTTGGACTTGTATGCTTGTAAAATGTGTTTCTAAAATCATGGTTGACTACAGGCTAATTGGGTTTTGAACAAATTACTGACAATTGATGTCGAAATTTTAGCATATGTGTGTGGGGAAGCTAAGGAGGATGAAGAAGTCATAAAAGAAGAAGCACTTCAGATGGGACAGACATTAAATGGGGCAACAAGATTAAACATTGAAGAGGAGAAGATTTTGATGGAGAAAAGATTACATGAACTTCGAGCGAAGAATGTTGATGGGAATGCTTTGAAATCTGCAATGACAGAATATGGAATTGAAAGGTTAATTTAATTTCTTAAATCCATAATGAAGCACTAATTATCTGGTTTAATTGCATGTGAACTTGATGCTTATTAATTTTAAGGATTAAGGCGCAAATTTATTTTGGAAGTTTTTAGCACATGAAGTGTTAAAATTAAACAATGTTATTTTTTATCATTAAAAATTTTAATTTAGTTTTTTAACTGGATAGGGTTAACATTGCTTATGGATGGAAACTTTGAGGCAAATTTACAACTTAACCCTCATTTTAATTTACTTGTTCCAATATACAATAACTGAGCTGATTGATTTTGATGCTAATTATTATATTAATTAAAAGCAGGGCAAACTTGCACGGATGGCCAAATGCTTATGTATTTACAAAGGCAATGGGAGAGATGTTTCTCTCACATCTCAAAGATAACATTCCCGTAATTATCATACGTCCTACAGTCGTGACTAGTACATTCAGAGAACCATTTCCGGGTTGGATTGAAGGTTCTAGGTAAATAATTGATTCATTATTCACAAATACTCTTGATGTGTATCATCATTTTGAAATCTCTTCCATGAATTAAAATTATTGTCTACCGTCAAACATGTAGGCAGTGGCATTAAAATTATAGGGTTGTGGGTGTCCGGAAGTGTTTATTGGATCAATATTATTTTGTAAGTTTTAAACATGAAGTAATCTTACCAACTATTGTTAAAAATGTCACAAATCAAAGTCACTTTTTTAAATGGTTAGATGGCTTTACTCATTTTTAACACTTTGAGAATAATATTGATCTGACAAAAAATTTATGGATACTCATAACTCCAATGAAAATTTTTTAGGGTAAAATCGAATCTTAATTAACTTAGAACTCCTATGCTACTAACATTGACATTATATTTTGTGGTTGGAGAGCAATCGGTCAATTCTTCGGCGGTTATGGTAAAGGAATGTTCAAATGCATTTTGAGTCATCCCAACATAATTTTTGATGCGGTAAGTTAGGTTGACATTTTCATTATTATTTAAATAATAAAAACTATTCGTCATGTTTTCCCCATATATCAATTATTCATCCTATTTTGTAACATTAGAATTATGATTTGATGTGATGTAGATACCAGCGGACATGGTGATAAACTCTATGTTGGCAGCAATATTAAATGTGATTATTATTAATCGTTCAAGAAATGAAGCCCACCTAGAGAATTACATCTATCACGTTGGTTCTTCATTCAGGAATCCTCTCACAATGTCTCGTATCAATGATCTCTCATACCTTTATTTCTCAGAAAACCCATTGACCCACGAAAATGGAAAGCCAATTATAGTTCCCAAGGCAAAATTTCTGACAAGTCTGCGTAGTTTTGAAAG
>JANTPZ010115237.1:0-14462 GCA_025593235.1 Vachellia pachyceras
GCAATTCCCGGCGTACTCCAAAATCTATTTATTGGCAAGGAATCTTTTTCCCATTAAGGAAAAGGGAAAAAAAAAAGTGGAAAGCCTAAAAAAACAGAAGTAAGAAAATGGAACCTTACCAACTGAGATTGATCTGGAGAGTAGGAATGGGAAGTGAAGAGGAAGGAGAGAGTGAAGAAAAGGCATAGAGCAACGGAAATTGCAGAGGTCAAAACTCTGAAGGAGAAGGCGAAGCCGGGGCTGCCTCCACCGGCGGCACGTGGGAATCGAGATGTCGGCGGCATTATGGATTCAGAGCGATTGATTGATTGACTCGGAAGCAATTAACTCAGTGGCAAAAAATGAGTGAGTCGTGAGAAATTGAGAACGATTCCTGGTTTCGTGTATCTGCGAGTGGCCTCGCCACTGCCAGAGGGACAAAAGAAGGAAGACAGGGTAGAGAAAGAAAAGGACGCGTCGTGGGGTCAACCGGGAACCTGACAAGGCGGTGACACTTGCCACTAGCGGAACCAACACTAAAGATTTGTAGATCTTAATGACTGAATTTATTCATTTATAGAATAAAACTCATAGTGATCACTGATCATTAGAGATTCAGAACAAGTCAGCATGATTATTTTTAAATTAAGATATAAATTTATGCTAAAAGTTTATTTATGAGCAGAAGTAAAAGTATATCGTTATTTAGTATGTTTGGTAAAGTTTTTACACTCTCTAAAAATAAGTTAACAGTGTTTTTCCGTAAATCGAGATAATCTCCATTACATATTTACCTCGACTTGCATAAAGGCAATTTTCTATCGCTTTCCTAAACTGACACAATGTGCTTGTTTGGAAGGTTTATTTACTCCCTAAAAGTACGTTCAACAGTGTTTTTCCGCAGAACGAGATAATCTTCTTCATATATTTACCTAGACTTGCGTAAAAGTACTTCTCTACCGCGTTTCTAAACGAACACAATATGTGTGTTTGGCAAAGCGGTTGCAGAAGCCAAACTCACGTTCAACAGTATTTTTCTGCAAAACGAGATAATCAACTTCACATATTTACCTCGGTTTGCATAAAGTACTTCTCTACTACGTTCCGAAACGGGCACAATATTTTTTAATTTAAGAGAATAACATTATTCCATTTCAAAACTTTTAAAATAAGATTATTTTTAAAAGATTTTTTAAAAAATTTTTAATTTAAGATTGCTTGTAAAGATAAATTTATACATTAACCCTTTATTTTATTTACTTTTTAATTTATACTTTGGATATATTATTTTATATTGATATCATTGTTAATATAGTGATATCAATTACATTTGGTTCATTTACAAGTGTTAAAAATCAAATGAGTAAGGATGCAATGGCATCCTTAATTATTCTTTGTGGTGCATATATGATCATAAAATATTTAAGTAATGGAAGTTTATTTTCAATACAATAAAAAAGGAGCAATTTAATTTAACTCTTTAATTCTAATATCTCTTATGACAATTAGGCATTGATTTTTTTTTTAAAAAAATGACAAGTACTGTTGCAGTTCTTGAGCTCATTGAGTTTGTACTAGTTATACCAAGATATATGTATCTATATAAAAATCATAAATTATTCACAAATTGTTAAATTATAAAGATACTTCTTTCAATTTTTTGCATAAGACCTATTTAATTTGTTTGGGCGGATTAAAAAACAAAATAAATCAATTAATTATAACAAATGTAATTTAATCTTCCTAAAATATCAATATGTAACAAATGAATCAGAATCTTATATTTTAAACATTTATATTGAAAACAGAAACTATATTTTATATATAATAGTTACAAGTTTCATCCCTAAGTAGATATATTTGTTTTGTGAGCGTGTGATATGAAATTGTTTGTTAACAAAAATAAGCTAGATTTTACCCAAAAAAAAAGGGATATTTATTGGGAGATCCCTCATAAGGAACTTATTTAATGAATGGTCCCAATTTTGAAAATATTTATCAAAAGATCACATTGGCAACATGAGGCAACGCCTCATGTTGCCAATGTGATCTTTTGATAAATATTTTTAAAATTGGGACCATTCATTAAATAAGTTCTTTATGTGGGACATCTCAATAAATTTCCAAAAAAAAACTAGGAGGGACTTAAGTTTGTATGTTTAACTAGCACAATTTAATTTATCCTTGGTCATAAGATCTAATTTCTATATTAATTTTTTTATTAAAGTGAATATTTTATTAATAATGGAAGTGAGTATTAATTTATTATACAAATTGATTGTCGTTTAGTGCCAATATTATGATTATTAAAATGACATTTTTGACATTTTGGATGAGGGATATGATAATTAAATATTATTGCTTCACCTTCAAACTCTTTTGTGTTAGCCTGTGGAATTTTGCATTTCCATACCGACAACAGCTAAATAAGCACTGTGGAATTAGAATTAGAGCCTTTGAGTTAGGTTTTTGGAATTACTTTTAAGACTTATAATACGTATTAAATAAAAAATTAAGAGGAAATTTACATTCAAGTCCCAAATAGGAGAATTAATGAATAAAATGTTCCAAAGATTCACAACATTACCATAAAGTCCTAGAAGTAGATGCTAAGGTTATTAATGGAGGTTGGTAAGATTGTAAATCAGTTAATGACAACCTCAGCAGCCATTCTTGAGACCTTATGGTAATTTTGTGAATCTTTATGACCTTTTATTCATTAATTCTCTTATTTGGGACATGATTACAAATTTCTCAAAAATTAATACACAAATTGCTATAATTCCACCTACTCTTTAATTAAGTTCTTGTAGTATTTTTTTTATCTTTTTTTACTGGTTTCATTATAGTTCCGAAAGATTTACAAAATTACTATAAGGTCCCAGAAGTAGATGTTAGAATTGTTAATGAAGGCCGATAAAATGTTAATCAGTTAGTGACAACCTAATCAGCTACTCTTGAGATCTTATGATAATTTTGTGAATCTTTAAGACCTTTTATTCATTAATTCTCTTATTTGGGACCTGATTACAAATTTCCCAAAAATTAATACACAAATTGCTATAATTCCACCTACTTTTTAATTAAGTTCTTGTAGTATTTTTTATCTTTTTTAGTGGCTTCATTATAGTTCCTAAAGATTCACAAAATTACCATGATGTCTCAGAAGTAGATGCTAAGATTGTTAATGAAGGTTAGTAAGACTATTAATCAGTTAGTGACAATCTCAGCAGTTACTCCTGAAATCTTATGGTGATTTTGTGAATCTTTAGGACCTTTTATTCATTAATTCTCTTATTTGAGACCTGATTACAAATTTCCTAGAAATTAATACACAAATTGCTATAATTCCACCTACTTTTTAATTAAGTTCTTGTAGTATTTATTTTATCTTTTTTACCGTCTTCATTATAGTTTTCTCAATTATATTTATTGGTATTGGTACCTTACAGATTCATAATTTAGTATTACTTTTTAAGAGGAACATAATTTTTATTTAGTGTTTTTTGATAACTTACATGTTGTTCAGTCAGTATCATATCAATCTTAATTAACAGATTATGAATATGTTGACTAATACTTATAAATGAGGAAATTGTAATAACCAATAAAATCTAAAAAAAATCTTAATTACAAAGAGGTAAGATTATACAAAATAAGGAATCAATTTTTCGTTAAATAACCACGAGTAAGTAACTCAGGCCTATTAAACATGGAAAGGAAATATAATAATAAAAAATAAGTTTATGTGTCGGCATGTAGGCAAAGAAAGGGCGGAGAAGGGTGGGGACCTTCTGCTATATATATAATTAAATAATATTCCCCGATAATATGAACAAAAAATGTTTTTCTGAATGAAAAAATAAAAATAATGGTCCACATTTACAGGAAAATCCTAGACCTAGCCCAAATTATTCCTTCAAATTCCAAAGCCCTGCTAAACTCAATTTTATAGCTAGTATCCCAAACTTCCAAGTACCTTTTTTTCAGAACATCCGGTATTTTAGGGAAAGCCATTTTTAGGTATATCAAGTTATCAACAGTCTTAGACTAATTTCCAAGTACTTCTAAAAAAAACATATACCAAAGACCAATAAGGCTAACTAAAGGGGTTGGACATTCATAGGATGAATCAAGGCTCACATTCCCACGGAAAGCGGTATCCACGTTTAATATTTAATAGTGTTTCAATCAAGATTCTTTCTAGCAAAAAGAAAGATACATTTACTTTGAAAAACCATACTGAATAGCACCTGATACCCCTTATATGAATGTAAAAAGCAAAGAGACAAACATATAGCGCATGTTTGGTAAATATTTCTTTCTAACAGTGTATACAAGTCAAGACAAAAGTATCTCAAAATCTGTAAAATTATTTTAAAATTCATGAAAATCATCTTGAATCCGTAACTCCTTTTTCCAACAAATCTCCCAAATACACACATAATGGATGTATAGATGTATGTATATCAATATGGCAGCAAGAAAGTTATACAATTTGATATATTCTCAATATAAAACTTATAACAAAACGTACAATTTATTAATTATGAATAAATATACTCTCAAAATGTTACACAATTTGAGAAAATTTGTATTTGATTGTATTAAAATTTCAGGAAAGAGAATAGGAAAAATTTTATAACATGGCAATATTGCCCTTAATTATAAATATAATATGTGTTAGTGAAAATTTAAATTTTTAATTAGATTCAAATGAATGTAAAGACGTTCGAATAAGGTTGTAATAAATTTTTTACTGCCCATTCAAATCAACGTTGGGCTCATTCGAATGCATATCTTATCTTCAGCATATTCGAATGACTTCTAGTGATGAACATCAAAGTAGGAAGTGCCTTATTCAAATGACATTTTGTCTTATTCGAATGAATCCCCATTATGACGATGGATATTGACATATGACTGTGGTCATTCGAATGGCCACAACGGCTCATTCGAATGAGGCTCCATCTTCATGGCGATTGATACTAAAGTATGTACTTGGCCATTCGAATGGCTCGTGGCTCATTCGAATGAGGCTCCATCTTGGATATTTGATTGAGATGTGGAGATGAACATCGAAGAATGTAGTTCCTCATTCAAATGAGAGCCTAATATTTTCATCAACCTTGATGCATAACATTGCAGATCAAACATTTCCTTCAAATGAGATACTTACACATTCAAATGAAATGTACCAATCTCAAACTGTAACTACATGAATAATGTCAATTGTCTGTAATTTTTCAACCTTTAAATCATGAAGAACAAGGAACGCAACCTAATATACCTTTTTTATGATGGAAAAACCTATTTTGTTGAGTAATGCATTTAAACCTAGATCTGTCAAAACTTATTACTAAAAAAGGTTTGAAATTATTCCATTCCAAAGAAACACATTGTAGATATCAATATGCCATTGAACAAAGGAGATTTCATTTCATACGAAAGTACAGTGTATAAAATTAGTTCTAACCTAATTAATGAGATGCATTCGAATGGGAATATGTATCATTCGATTGATGATATAGCAGTGGCTCAGTTGAATTTTGAATTTAGCAGGCAAGCATTCGAATTCCTATTAATTCTCATTCGAATGAGATGGGTATCTTCCTCATAATTCGTCGATGAACCTTGAAGATTCAAGGTAGTCATTCAAATGAGCCTTAACATTCATTCAAATGAAATGCTCATCTTCACCATATTCGAATGGATGTTGGAGATAAGCATTCAATTTGGTAGGACTTCATTCGAATAAGCCTTAACCTAATTCGAGTGAGATGTTAATTTTGGTGATTGACATTTCGTTTTTCTTAATATTCATTCGAATAAGCCTTAACATTCATTCGAATGTGTTGCTCATCTTCACCATATCCGAATGCATGTTGGAGATGAGCATTCAATTTGGTAGGACTTTATTTGAATGAGCCTTAACCTTATTCGAATGAGATGCTAATTTTTGAGATCGACATTGCATTTTTCCAAACACTCATTCGCATGAGTCTTAATATTCATTCGAATAAGATGCTCATTCCACCTAATATTTTCAGTCCAAGCTAAATTAGAAGCTGATAAAGAAACATGAAGCAAGCCTATCATGATTAACTGTCAATTGATACTGTCTGATATGTTTATAATTTTCCATACTCCTGATAATTGTATATTACGGAATACTGGCAAAATATTCCTCTGGTAGCTGCCCATAATGTACAACAATGTCAACTGATATTTTTATATTACCTTCCCAAAATATTACACTGTTACCTATCAACTGATATGTTGAACAAGTTGATATTACACTCTCAAAATATGTTCAAACTTTATGCCATGTTAGTTCTCAACCATAACCAACTGGTCAAAAGTTTGGAGTAACATAACTAACCTGTTAATATACAACAAAATACATGCATAATTCACAAGAAGTCAACTGTAAAATCCTTTTCTTAAAACGTCAATAACAAAATATTTGATTGAAAATTCCTTTGACTAATCAATATCGAAATCGTCATTGAGCGTTAGACCACAGAGGTTCAGACCAAACGTAAACCATCGATAAGTTAAACAGGTCAAAATAATTCAACAATCGGTTAAAATAAGCCAACATATGCATGATGAGCCCTAACATGGCAATATATAATAATACACATAACTAGAAGATGGAAGCACTACTTTTATAGAAAGTAGCTTAAGCTTCTGGAGACTTCCCGACGGATCTGTATGGGAACTACCACTTGAAAAAATGTTAAAGCAACAGGGTGAGACAAATGTCTCAGCAACCATCAATTCCATCTCATTGGGCATACGAGTAAGTGCCCATGAGGTGTCAAGTGGGATAGTCACATGAAATATAATAGCATAATAAAATGACACTTAATCAACTTATATATAAGCATACATGTTTATCAAATTATGACATCACAATCTCATGCTTATCTCATAATAAAGCTGCACGAAAATCAATGCATAAGATTTGTTTCTTTGATCTCCCTTATTCTTCCCCCATCTTTATTTCCTCTGACTGAACCTATGGGCCAGTACTGTCCCGTGCAACTGGTAGTACAAATATCGGACTCTCCGATCAAGTGATATGGACCGGCCAAAATCCACAGCGCACAAGAACGGACCATGGGTTCCCCCTCTACTATAATAGCGGGGTGTTATTGCCCTATCAAATACAATTGGGCCAAAGGACTAACCAGCGTACACCTGGTAGCCCATCACCTTATTTCCTCTTTTTGTACAAGAAAATCACCCCCTTATTTCCTTTAAAATAATCTCCTATCAAATCAACATCCACCACTCTCTCTCATATCATCAAATAATAACTCTACCATGTATTACGATCAGTTTCACAAATTCTCAAAGCGTCATTTGTAATATAAAACATTACCGTTAATATACAAATAAATCACCTTTTCATTTCTTAGTGAAAATAGATCCCACAAGACAATTTCATTAACAATATAGTCTCATTATATCAAACATCAGTGTCACATTTTATAATAATACATATTTAAAATCACTCACAAACATATTACAAGCATGCACAAAGAGATGAAAGTAGTTACCTCTCACCAAGCAATAAAATACTATCACAGGTAAATCCTCGCCCAACACCAAGGCCCTATAAATGGTCTACAAAAATTAAATAGTACTACACATTAGTCTATAACCAATTTGAGTGGTATGATCATTGCTCAAAAGACTTGAAATTATTATTTCAACTATTTAGTATTATTATTAATTATACTAAAATTATAAGTTAAAGTTTAGGATTTTAAAGATTATAATAGTTTTTAAATTAGAAACCCTTAATTTATTAAACAATCTAATTTAATTAAAATCTCAAGAATATCTTTAATATCCCAAATAAATTATTTAAACGAATTTTTAATAAATAAAGGTATCCACAAAAATTTATTTACACACTTTTTATCATAAAAATATCTATACGCATAAATATATATACAGATATGTATATATATTTATTATTTTTTTTAACAAATATATACTTAACTATATAGATACGAATATATATATTTTAAATCATGTAATTGTAAGACTAATAAACTTGCTAATATCAATATATCAAAAATCATATCTTTTTAAAAATAACTAAATTCATAAAAATATTTCAGACATCAGAAAAATAAATATAACATAACAGATCTTAGTTATAAAAATGCATCTACAATTTATGATCTTCTACAAATAAAACTTAAACTGGACAAAAATAAAAATACTAAAATATTCTCTAATCAACATAATATTACTACCATTAGAAAGAGAAAAATATTTGGAACAAATTTCGTGAAGGAAGTTTAATAAAAATAAGTCGTTTTACTTACCTAAATAATCCCAGAAGTATAACCTTAAATTGAAAAATACCCCTTCCAGATGTCTCTTCCCCCTCCAACGCTCTCTCTTCTGTCCCTCACTCTACCGGCAACGCATTCTCCTCACTGATTGGATGTGTTTGTGTGTGTGAAGTAAAAATACCAAAATATTCTTCTACAAATAAAACTTAAACTGGATGAAAATAAAAATACCAAAATATTCTCTAATCAACATAATATTACGACCATTAGAAAGAGAAAAATATTTGAAACAAATTTCGTGAAGGAAGTTTAATAAAAATAAGTCGTTTTACTTACCTAAATAATCCCAGAAATATAATCTTAGACTGAAAAATACCCCTTCCAGATGTCTCTTCCCCCTCCAACGCTCTCTCTCCTGTCCCTCACTCTACCGGTGACGCATTCTCCTCACTGATAGGATGTGTGTGTGTGTGAAGTGGCTGATGGGTGTGGTCGGGTATTTATAATACACCCACACCATTAGCTAGCCAAACTTTTTGCCCAAATTTCTTTTCTTTTCTTTTTTAAAACCACAGCTGCTGCCCTGAATTCACCTACTGCACAAGCATAATTAGCCTTTAGAGAGTCAAAGGCTGCTGAAAAAAAATTTATCCACTGACTCACGCAAACAAACAGCCTTTGACCCTTCTTTTTTCAAAAGCTGTAGCAATAAATGGCTCCACTGCTACACGTCTTCTAACACTGATGGAGACGTTACATCCATAATGTACAACAAAATATGTTCAGCATTCACAACAAATACATATCTAACTACTTTCCAAGTAAGCTGTGTATTCAAGATGGTTTAAAAGTAGATGGAATCTTGTCAGAGGCATTCAACAAGCTCTCACACTCCACAATTTTTATGTGTATTGCATTAAGCTCTTGAATAATGAGACCTTCAACATTCATTAACTCTATGTAGAGATCAACAGCCTTGGCTTCCATCTTGGCTTGGTGAGCTTGTCGGGACATACGATTTCCAAGATTATCAAAACCTTGCACAATGGTTTGGTCCAATGCAGTCACAGTTTCACGCAAGACGTCAACCAACATGTTAGTGTTAGATGTCATTTGTCACTTTTTGGATGCAGATGAAACCTCAGTATTAGCACCAGCTGTGTTAGTAGCACCAAGTATGTCATAGACAGCTTGTGATAAGTCAATGTCATTAGCATCAGCATCCATTTGTGGGGAATCAGGACTCTCAGTTTCTTATTGCGGAATTTCTTCTTCCGTGACACCTGGCGTATTGCACAGATAACCAACAGCACGATCTTTAGACCATACGAAGCATAACTCCTAAAAATGAGGTAAAGACTTGTTCCTGAATGCAGCAGCTATCTTGTGCACCTGCCACACAAAACATAGCAACACTTGTACCAGCATATTTGTGTACAATCAACACAAAAGAAATAAACTAAATACCACATACATACAAGAAAAATTAGAAACATTTGCAACAAGCTCTAGAGAAGCTGGTGTGGTAGTCATAGTTGCCACTCCATTCATCCTGTCAAGCTTTCTTCCACCTTGATAGAACTCTTGTTGAACTACATAACCAAAAGCAAACTAATTAATACATTTACATGGATATTTAAAATTAATTCCCAAATGGTACGTTAGATGGTTGTAACATTACCTTAAGAATTTTCTTTAGCTTCTCTGCCAACTCCTTCTGCATTTACATAGCTTCTTAGGCTTAGCTATGGCATCAAGAGATATGTTTCCACTTTTTCCAGTAGTTGTTGAAGAATACCAAAACCATTACACACAGAGGGAGACGGAAAAGAGAAGATGAAGTCAACTTTATCACTAATTTTGCAATTGTGCAGATGTTAATATAATCATAGCGACTTCCTCCGTTCGTTATCTCCGGTGACTTCCTAAACGTTTGGTTCAGTGAAAATCAGTCAACGGAAAAGAAAAATCAACATTTTCCTACGGTGGCGGCTATTTGGTTTGACAATGGAAATTGAAAATGGATTCTAGTGGCTACACATTTTCATGCGAACGCTGAAAGCTTTCTTCCCACAAAAAATGGTGGGAAGTCAAATTCTAGCGGGCAATGGAAGAGGGCGAAAGAGAGGTTCCTGCCTACGTATGAAAATGGGTCACTGCCGAAATCCATTTTCCATTTCAAACATCCAACCAAATAGCTACCGCCACTTGAAAATCTTGATTTTGCTATTCCATCCACTAATTTTCACTGAACCAAACAGGGCCTAATATAGTATAAGCCTCAAATGACTTTGTATAGAAGATTAAGAAAGCTAAATAATTTTGAAATATTTATATATATTGTTAAATTATATATCATTTTAAAAGTGAGATAAATTAATTTGAGAAAATGGTAAATATATCAATTTAATTAGTTTTTTAATCTCTTTTAATAAGTCACTGGCTCTGGCTCCTATGTCTCATGTTGAAGAGAGGAGGAAGAAAAAAAAAATATATCACATGTGCATATACTTTGCCCTCTTGAATATTTTCAGGAAGTTGGATTTCACAGCATACGCAATTATATATTTTCCTGTGGCCCTTTTTTACCTCCAAAGCATAAATGTACAAAGCAGATAATCCAATTACAACAAAATATGTGGAATTATTATTGCAGAGTCATCAAAACTACTTATGATGAGCATTACAGCCTTCAACTGACTGTAAAATAATCATCAGTAGCTTAATCTCTTTGATGAAACTGCAGATAATGATTGCTCTCTGGTTGCTATGCACATAGCCTCCTAACAACAAATATCCAGCTCTATCAATCATAAGATCCTTTTTACGTCTACTAAAAAAAAGCACCTGTGATTGATGGGAAAAAAGAAGAACTTCATTGTATCAGAACTGATCATACATTTACTTGTTATTATATAATCTAATGAATGCACAAAGCAAGCTAAGTGAGTGAGATGTCTCTCTAGTAGTTTAGTTGATCTTTTTTCCTGCCATGCTTGCTTAGATGGTGCAAGATTCCAAAACTTTTGAGGGCTTTTGAGATTTTAACCAGACTTGGCTTTCTCATTCCCAAGTTCACCTTCCCTGATGAGAATTTCAGTGCCTGCAAGCAGCAATACTTACTCTTCATAGCCTTCTCTTTCTCTTCTTCTTCTACTTCCTTCACCTCTTCCTCATCTTCTTCTTCGTTAGCTTTACTTTTTGTGCTTCCTTTCACTTTATCATGCTCTTTGTCTTCATAAGTTCCCCAAAGCAAATCCATTACTTCACTCTTACTAGTACTACTTCCATCGTCATCATCCACATTGTTTCTCTCCTCATAAAACTTGAAAGCTAGTGTCCTTCTCCATTCCTTCTCTTTCCTCATCGATGCATTGCTTCGTCTATAGTTGTATTCCCAGTGTGTCCCAGGGGTCCAAAAGTATTCTTCTTCTTCGTCTTCAGCAGTGCTGTCTTTAGCATCAATTACGCTATCACTGCACATAACTTTGGATCCACTTCCCAGGGTCATTTTATCTGTCTTCTTGTGCTTTATTGGGGTCTCTGTCAAGTGGCTTGACTTCCTCGTCTCTCTTTTGACAAAAGATGTCCTCTAACTTTGTGTTTTTTTCAACCTTGTCAATATCATCTTCTTCCCCAGCGGGTTTTTCTTCTAAATTAATAACATTAGGATCTTGAATTAGATCAACATGACTACTTCTTCCATCTTGTTTACCAGAACATACAGATTCTGACAAATTTTCCTCACCAACCTCATTGCCTTCCAGCCTACCTTTATCTTTCTCAAATGCGTTTTCATCAGAATCAACACTTCGCTCTTTTTTCTTTGCGCCCACATGATTTCTTGATTCTCTTCCATCATTACCTGAATATGATAAATTTTCCTCAAGAATTCCATTGCATTGCTTTTCACAGAACTTGTTGTTCTCTTCTGCAATTGGCTTAGCAGCTTCCACTTTACCACCACCATCATCTTCTTTCCCAAATGGGCTTTGATCAAAATTACCGTTAGGCTTATTTTCCGGTGGACCCACATGATCAGCTCTTGATTCTTCTCTTCCTTCCTCTTCTTCACCTGAAAGCCCAGATTCTGAACAATACCCCTCAAGAACTTCAAACAGTACTGGTGTTCGGAACACATCAAGATATGCTTGAAACTCTTCAAAGAACCAAATTCCCTCACCATTTTCGTCATTCTTGGAGGAAATTTTTCGAACAAGAGATTCAACACTTGAGAGAAGAAAACCCAATCTGGAGTCAGAACTTGGAGAATCATCATTACCATTGCCATGAACAGGGTTTGGAGGAAAGAGACTGAGAAGAAAGAACGTGGTAAAGTATAAGGAACAGGGTAGCATGAGGAGGTAAGGTGAGAGAAAGATGAAGGAAAACAAATTGAACAACAAATGAGAGAGAAGGTACAAAGACGGAATCTTGTTGGCCTTGCTTGAGTTTGAGAAAGAGAACTCAGACATTTTTGGTTTTCTTTTGAAGAGAGAAGCAAAACCAGTAACAATGGCGGTGCTTGAAGGAAAACGAAGGAAGTGTGAAAAAATGGAGAATGAGGACTGTGAGAAAGAAGCAAAGAAAGTGGCGATGATGAAGAAGAAGATTGGACAAGGGACGGCGTGAAAAGAGGAAAGGCAAGCTGGCAAAGGGAATATCTTTGTGAATTTGACTGGTTTCATGGCTTTGCGAATCAGTATCTTTCTGTTTGTTTATGGTTTAGTATTTGATTTGGGAATACCATAGAATTAGTTTCCATCTGGAAGTCAATTCAATTAAAATGCAAGGAAATCATTTCCATGAGGTAAGGTTTGGAATTAAACAAAAACGCATGGAACTTGATAAAAATAAATGGAATTAATTTTAAATCTACAAGAAAATAAAAAAAGATTTTTTTTTTTTGAATTTTGAAGAGCTTTTAGGTCTTTTCATGTAAAAATCTATATCTCATTTCCATGACATACCAAACATACTTTTAAACCGCATTTACATATCTATTTCCAGTTCTAGTTCTATATCCATATCCATTTTCCTACCCATCAAAATGAATTATACGTGCCAACTGTCACGGGGCCATTACTCTCCCCCCAAAAGATGTCTCATGGGGCGTGCAGCGCGCCCGCTTATATAGCCCAACACCCTCCCGAGCATCTCCGATGTGGGACTTTGACATTCTCCCTCAGCCAATCCACGAGCGACCTCACCACGGGGCCCACCGGCAACCTCGCCAGCGTCCGGAGGATCCATCAGAGACCGAAGGCTCAGGGCTGGCTCTGATACCACTTATCAAGGGGCCATTACTCTCTCTCCCATGAGCTAGCTTATGTAGAGAAAGGGTAATAGATCCTTTCCTCCGTGGGGCCGGTCCAAGGTGGATGGACACGGTGGCGTGGTGGGGTTTGCCACGTGGATGACTACACACTCCTTTGAGCTAACTTTTAGGGAGAAAGTAATGACCCTGTAACATAACGCGTTAGATTTTTCCTACTCATTCAATCTATTACAATTATTACTGCATGATTTTCTCTCTCTCTCTCTTTTCCAAGACAGCGTAATTTTCTCTTATTGTCTCAGATTTGACCAAAATTAATTTTTAAAAACGTTTAATATATGTATATGTATGAACAAAGAAAACCATGGATAATTTTTAGGGAGATTTAGTTTCCAGTCCCACACAAGAGAGATATTTAACAATTGATCCCAGATTTTTAAATAATTAACCAGCAGTCCCAAGATACCATTGTGCAATTAATTTCAGGAGAGAAAAGACACATATGCCCTTGATGCTTGAAAAGGGAAATCTGCTGGTAGCTCTCTTCATCTCCATTCTCGCTGCTGCTGCCTCCTTTCTCTTCGTCTCCATTCGCGCGGCACGGAGAACAACGAAGTCACTGGAGTGAGCAGCATAACCATCTTCCACCTTGTTCTTCCAAAGATTTGATCTTCCACCTTCTTCTTCCACCCAGTTTATGTGCGTTTTTGCCCTAAATGTTGGAGAGGCTGCGTTGTGCGATTGTGCCCTGTATAGGTGGTTTGATGAAAGGGTTCAGGTGGGTTTAACTATTTAATGTTAATTTATTGTTCTTAACTTTGATGGGGAAGCTAGTAAGATGCAATGTGTAGTATTAAATGGTGTGGATAGATTTTAAATGGTGTGGT
>JANTPZ010115238.1:0-15565 GCA_025593235.1 Vachellia pachyceras
AGTGTAGGAAGAAAGCTAAG
Organism: Vachellia pachyceras; assembly: GCA_025593235.1. Taxonomy (NCBI): domain Eukaryota; kingdom Viridiplantae; phylum Streptophyta; class Magnoliopsida; order Fabales; family Fabaceae; genus Vachellia; species Vachellia pachyceras. The sequence continues at coordinate 21 of JANTPZ010115238.1, forward strand.
AATGATAATCCTCATAGGCCAAATGTAAATCTGGTTGAAGGAGATGATGGTGATGATGAAATAATTGTTGCAGTGGTTTCTCAAGCTCTCATTGTTTTTGATGTAAAGAAATGGGTGGTAGACTCTGGGGCTACCAGACACATCTGTGCTAACAGAGAGATGTTCACCTCCTATAAGGAAGGAGAAGAGCGTGTATATCTCGCTGACCCTCGAACTTCTAAAGTTCTTGGGAAAGGGAAGGTCGAACTTAAGCTCACATCAGGAAAAACCCTGTCACTGAATGATGTTCTTTATGTGCCTGATGTTAGAGCAAACTTAGTGTTTGTAGCTCTGTTGGGAAAAGCTGGGGTTAAGATGTCATTCGAATCTGACAAGGTCGTAATGACAAAGAATAATGTCTATGTTGGGAAGGGTTATTGTAATCAGGGACTGTTCATCCTGAATGTTGAAATGAATGAAAATGCATCATCTTCTGCTTACTTTCGTGTGTATATGATTGATTCGTATGATTTGTGGCATGCACGTTTAGGACATGTTAATAGACAATATTTAAAGAAAATGCATAAGCTTGATTTAATCAGTATAAATAAAAATGAAAGGTCAAATAAATGTGAAATTTGTACTAAGGCTACACAAACCAAAAAAAATCTCATTTTTCCACCCAAAGAGAAATTGAATTACTTACTCTAATATATACCGATTTAGGTGATTTGAAACAAACTATGACAAAAGGAGGAAAAAGATTTTTTGTAACATTCATTGATGATTTTTCTAGATATACTAAAGTATATTTGCTGAGAAATAAAGATGAAGCTTTTGATAAATTCCTTTTATACAAAGTAGAGGTTGAAAACCAATTAAATAGGAAAATTAAAAGGGTCAGGTCAGATAGAGGAGGAGAATTTATTTTATTTAATGATTTTTGTGAAAAGGAAGGAATTATTCATGAAGTAACTCCTCCATACTCACCTGAATCCAATGATGTTGCTGAAAGAAAAAACAGAACTTTAAAAAGATGATGAATGCTTTGCTTGTAAGTTCATATGCACCAGATAATTTGTGGGGTGAAGCTATTTTATCTGCTTGCTTTTTACAAAATAGAATTCCTCATAAAACGTTAGGTAAGACACCTTATGAATTGTGGAAAGGTTTTGTACCAAACCTGAATTATTTAAAAGTGTGGGGTGTCTTGCGAAAGTATTACTACCTGAACCTAAAAAGAGAAAGATAGGATCAAAAACCTTTGATTGTATGTTTATTGGGTATGCTGAGAAAAGTGCTGCTTATAGATTTTTGGTTTTGAAAAGTGATGTTTTAGAACGCAATACTATTATCGAAACTAAAGATGCAGAGTTTTTTGAAAATGTTTTTCCTTTAAAAACATCTTAAAAAGTTGAGAATCTCTCTACCTTACATGAACAAAACTTAGATGAGAATTCAGTTGAAAGCTTGAGGAGAAGTAAGAGAGAAAGAAAAGAAACTTCTTTTAGAAATGATTTTTACACTTATTTAGTTCAGGAAGAATCATCAAATTTTTATGAAGCTATTTCTTCTCCTGATGCTAAGTTTTGGAAAGAGGCAATTAAAGCTGAAATTGACTCTCTTAAGCAAAATAAAACATGGGTTTTAGTATACTTGCCTCTAGGAACAAAACCCATTGGATGTAAGTGGGTTTTTTGAAAGAAGCTTAATCCTGATAAAACCATTGATAAATATAAAGCAAGACTGGTAGCCAAAGGATTTTTCCAAAAAAAAAACATTGATTATTTTGACACATTTTCACTTGTTACCAGGATTTCTTCAATAAGAATTTTGATTGCTTTGGCTTCAGTTCATAAGCTTCATATTCATCAAATGGATGTTAAAACGGCTTTTCTAAATGGTGATTTAGAAAAAGAGATTTATATGAAATAGCCGGAAGGGTGTGTTGTTCCTGGGCAAGAAAACAAAGTTTGTAAACTTGTAAAATCTTTATATGGTTTAAAACAAGCACCCAAGCAATGGCATGAGAAACTTGATCAAGTATTATCAAGTAAAGGATTTTCTACTAGTGAAGTAGAAAAATGTGTTTACACAAAAATAACAAATTGTGATTGTGTGATTATTTGTCTCTATGTGGATGATATGCTCATTTTTGGCACTAGTCTAGATGTAGTGGGAGACACTAAAAACTTTTTGAATTTAAATTTTGATATGAAAGACATGGGTGAAGCAAAGGTAATTTTATGTGTTAAAATCATAAGAAGTGAAAATGGCATTGCATTATCTCAAGAACACTATGTTGAAAAATTACTCAAAAAGTTTGGATATTTTGATGAAACCTCTTTGAGCACTCCTTATGATTCTAGCACAAAATTAGCAAAAAATAAATGTGATCCAGTGGCTCAATCTAAGTATGCACAGATTATTGGAAGTCTGTTACATTTGATGAATTTCACTAGACCAGATATAGCATATGCTGTGTGTAGATTGAGTAGATATACCCATTGTCCAGGTGATGACCATTGGTTGACTCTTATTAGTGTCATAAGCTACTTGAGAGGTACCATGAATTATAGTATATTTTATAGTGGTTTTCCCGCTGTATTAGAAGGATACAGTGATGCTAACTGGATCTCAGATTCAGATGAGACTAAATCCACTAGTGGTTACATATTCACCCTCAGTGGTGGTGCGGTAACGTGGAGATCATCCAGGCAAACATCTTTTAACACACTAGTGGTTACACATTCACTAACATCTCTGTGTATTAAGAATTATTAGTCTAGGTCTGGTTCATACTCGAAAGGCACTAGATTCGAATAGTTTATACTCATGTGAAAGCTCAGATGATGGTGACTCTTTTAACACACATGTAGGGGATTGTTGGAAAAGTGTGTGTGTTAAAAGAGAGAACCCCAAGTCCCACATTGCTTGAGTCAATGAGGGCTTGAGAGTATAAATATTAATAAGTGTTTGTGGGCTTGTAAAAGGGTCAAGAGAGGAGGTGGGCCTCGCGCACACAAGAACAAACAGAAACGGGGCAACGCAGTTGAAATCTGGCGATTCCCCCCTCCCGTGCGCGTGAATAAAAGAGGCACTGAACACTTTTTAATTTTTCATTTTAGAAATTCACAAAATAATTTTATGGGACATTCGTGCTTACTGGAGAACCTTGGTTTTTCAAGACTTTCAAACTTGAAACCTTTGATTTACAAAATATTGGAGCCTACCATTTCTTATCCCAGATTTTTGCTTCCAAGCGTTTCTAATATTGATTAGCCATGAAACACTGTCTTCGGAATTTTGAATGCGCCCAGATTTTAAGCCTGCAGTTTTCCAGATTAATGACCAACGTTTTCAGAAGTAATGGCCGACGTTTTGAACATTTATTTTGCATTATTGCCGGTGCATTAATCGGAGGATAATGGTGTTAATGGCTGCCAACGTTCACTTGACCTCCCAGCGCCTATATATAGCGAGCTCCACCAAAGAGTCCTCTCTTCCTCCTCGCTCTCTGAGCTTTGCTTTCTTTCTGCTGTTCTGTCTCCTCGCTTCGGTGGGAATGATCCGTTTAATCCTGGGAGGTTGTCATCTTGTGGCAGAATAATCCTTTAGGACAGTGTTTCCTAGCACGATTCGGATCATTTTTGTACTAACGGTTTGTTGTTTTGCAGCTCCGGTGATTACAAATAACATATGAAACGTTCAGTTCATTCACTGAACTGAATATTCCACGTGTGGTCTGGGATAGATGGGTTAAGAACGTATTCACAATATCTAATATTATAATCAAATAGAGGCTACCAATCAATTGTAGTCATGAAGAAAATTGCCACCAAAATTAACAGGAGACATGTGGTAATGAAGCAATCAAAGGGCAGTTAATAGGAAGACTGATAGTTTACCCATGGAAGAGACCTTGCCAAATCTGGCCACTAATGTTGGTTTAACTTCTTCAGAAGATGGGACCTGCATCTGACTTCTCACATTTTCAAAAGAAGATAGTAAATCTTGAAGCACATTTTTCCGTAATGATTTCCGCAGGGCTTCTTATGCATGTTACTTCTACGCCTGAAAAAAAAACAAGAACAAGAAGAAAAACCTTTGTTCGGATTTTGAGCACAAGTCGACCGAGAATGCATGAAGCACGGATGGAGATTGCATAATTGGAATCAACATCTAACCTCCAAATAGGGGACTGGTTTTCACTAAAATAAGGGGTTTTTCTCTAATTTTGCGCTCAATAGATTCCAACGAAATGGGGCGAAGGTGAACAAAAGGGGGAAGCTAGCCATTTTCATCCAGGCCAACCGCAAACCATCTAGAAATGGCCTGCTGTGCATATATAATTTTGCCCTTCTCCCGGCATGAGTTGCAAGACTTTGAAATTGGATTTTTCTTAAACTGAGGAGGGAGCAGGTCGGGTGATGGTAACGGGTCATCATTGTCCTTAAAGTGGCGCTTGTGGGGAGGTACATAAGCCATAAGTATGAAGAGGAAGAAGAAGGAGCCCCCTGTATCGGAAAGGAAAGGAGCACACCACACCTTACAGGGAGGAGAAGGTGGTGTTAAGAACAGTAAATAATATGTGCCATATTCCTCGTCGTGGTAATTTCTCGAAATGACTCGAGAAGCGGATTCCTATAGGTAACGAAACTGTCGATAATTGGTGAGGGAGGAGAAAGGTAATAATGGCCTTATTTGGCAACAAGGTGCTTATATCTATAAGCACGTTCAACAGTGTTTTTCCGCAAAACGAGACAATCTCTTCCACATATTTGTCTCGGCTTGTGTGAATAAGTCCATAAGTACTTCTCCACCGCTTTGCCAAACGAACCCAATATGAGTATGCTTTTGCTGTGGATCGCCACTCTTACCAAGCTTATTTGGCTTGGGGAGGGGAAGAAAAATGAATCCCTCCTATTGTTTGATTTAAAATTTTAGAGGGGAGATGATCCAAAATATGCCTTCTCATTTCCTCCCTTTCCCTTATTTTGGTCCCCTTCAAATTAGATTTTTTGGAGGGAAGCCAAAAATTATGACTAATACACCTCACCAATTTTATTATATTCCCATTCAAACCTCTGGTAGGTTAAAACGCATCGATTCTCAACTTTTTCCTCTGCTTTCTAAAAGCAATTCAGTTAATCAACACTTTTTTCCTCCTCTGTTCTTTGGACGTCTTGCCAGTTATAGGTTGGATTGAGGTGGCAGGTTAAGCATAAACTAAGTATTGTGAAATTAAGTTACATATAAATGCTATTTTTAATTATTTAAATAAATTATATTAGAGAAGCATCTTAATAATTGTTTTAATTAATTTATTAGAAGAAGTGATTAATTTTCACGAGTGAAAGCTAATTTTAATAAATTGTATAAGTAAATAAATATAAATCAACATATAATGATAAAATGGTAAATCGATCATTAACTTCCATTCATTTCCCTCCTGAACCAAACAAAATATTATTAAAAAGTATTCCACTTTGTTCCCCTAACCAAACAAAGTAACATTATACCCTTATATTTCTTAACATCCCTTCCCTTTCCCCTCCAATTCCAATTCCAAAAGAGTATTTGTTTGGTTCCAATTCCAGAAGAGAACAAATGCATCAGGGGATAAGGAAGCACCAGCAACGGGGCTTGAATTTAAGAATGGGATGGGTGAGGTGGAAAAATAAGTGGAAGTTCCTATGGGTTACATCAATTATGATACGATGGTGACACAATACGAAAATCTATCGATATTCTAACAGTTGGAAGAGGAAGATGCCCCCTGGGGGAGGGAGAGATAGGGTTGAGCAAATGACTCAGAACCCGCAAGACCCGCCCGAGAATTTTCCAATTTGGGCCTGCCCAAAATGAGCCTATCACGGGCGGGCTCAAATGAGACGGGTTCTGGTATTAAACAGGTGGGAACGGGCATACCCTCGGGCTGCCCGTGCCCGCATGTTTATTTTAATATTTTAATTTACCATTATTTTGCTTTAAAATATTGTATTTGATTTTAAAAACCAAACCTTGATCTTGGTCTAGTGGTGAAGGGTTATTTGGAAAGCTCAACGTTCCGTCCGATACCTGGCTTGTAACAACTTAACCATTTTTTTTATTTTGCGCAGCTTTCTCCCTCACTCGCTTTCGTCATTCTTGTGCCTTGCCTGCATTCTTCGTGCCTCCACATCCTCGTGCTGTCGTCGATCTCGTGTCTAGCTTGCGTTCGCTGTGCTATTGTGATCGTGCCTCGCTCACGTTTGTCGTTCTCTCGCTCGCATTCATCGTGCTGTCGTCATTTGTGTTTCGCTTCGTCGCTCGCTGATGTTCTGACTATTTCATGTTTAAAATGCATCCATGTCTTCTTGCATCCTCTTTCCAGTTTAAATTGCTGTCGTGCCTCACTCCGTTGCTCACTCGCTATCTCTCTGAAGAGATGATTGTAATCGATCTGACTATTTCAAGTTTCATCCATGTCTTCTTGCATCATCTTTTTCTCAGATCTAACTATTTCAAGCTTTGGGGATCTTACCCTAAGGACAACCCGCACCACTGAAGCAGTTGGTATAATTCCTCCTCCTTCCTTTTCTTTCTTTCTCGTTTGTTCTGCAAGTCTTCAACTTCGGGATCCAGATTGGCTTCGTGTTCTGCAACTTTCTCGTTTGTTCTACAAGTCTGCAACTTCCCTTTCTTTCTTTCATCCCCTCCCCCTTCGCGCTTCTTTGGAATGACTAAAAAAAATAAACAAGCTGCCTCGTCAACCCGCTCGAACCCCGACGGGTTTTGAGGCAGCCTGTTTAGACGGGTTCCCACTGCTTTTGGGCTAAGCCCGAACCAACTTAAGTTTAAACGGGCGGGGCACGTGTTGGTCATCGGGCCAGCACGTCCCGCCCGTTGCTCTGCCATAGGGGGAGAGGTTTGGGTTTGTTGGTAAGAAATGAATGGTTGAATGGCAAAAAGTGTGGGCTTGGATAGGCGTGAAGGCCTATGGACCAAACAAAGCTTCCTTGAGCTCGAGAACTTGTTTTTATTTTTTATTCTAAATCTATTAAAATAATTTTTAAAAAAATATAGACTTCTAAAAAATTACATGTAGACAGTCAAAATTGAAATTTAACGGTTTAAATATAATTAGCTATTCGTTGTAAAAGTATTAGTAACGAGATACCAAGTGGAAAACCATCCGCTTGTAGTTGTTAATTGAGTCCAATTGATTAATAATTTGCATGGGTGATGATGTATGAGTGTGAAGTTGGTTACTATGAGCAACAATTGGGATGCGGGACGCTACATTTATTTAATCTGTAATTGGGGACCGAACCCCTCTTCCTAAGGGATTCGGTTTCAGTGCATGGTGAGGGAGAAGCGTCCCGTGCTTCTCCCTCTTTTATTTATTTTTTATTATATATTTTATATATTTCATTAATAATTAATATAATTATAATAATTAATATATTTATATATTTAATATATCTTCAAGTATCTTCCGCTTCCTCTGGAACTGTGAAATTTGCTCTCCATGGATAACCATCTGGTCAAATGGAATTAACATGCTACCAATTTGTGTTGTAGGGTAAGCTCCAATATGAGAGTCAGTAGGCACATCAACAAATGTGTTTTTACATGAAATGTTATCATTCTGTCTAGAAGTAGAAGATAAAAGATGATTATACCTACCTTATTGATCTAAAAGATCCAACCCCAGCACCAGATTCTGAAAAGGAAATATTTGCATAAATGCCTGCAATGAAAAGGAACATTTTTTTCAATAATTCATAAATAAAAAATAAATAAAATAGAATACATTTTAAATATATTATATAAATATATTTTAAAGATATTAATTATATAAATATATAATAAAATATATAAATATATTATATAAATATATTTTAAATATATTAATTATTATAATTATATTAATTATTAATAAAATATATAATAAAAAATAAATAAAAGAGGGAGAAGCCTCGCCATACACCGAAACCGGTTCCCTCCTAAGTCACCTTCCATGGGGCCCGCAGGACAGGGCGGCTGGGTAGTCAATGAATGCGATAATGAGCGTTGAAAATGAGGCGCAGCATCAGATGTTGTTGCACTGCACAGGATTCCACATTCACTCCCCCCACTCACACCAGCCCCCCTCTCCGCATAACAACTATTTTTTAAAAAAATAGCTTTTTATATGAGAAATCATTATTTTAAAAAAAAAATCAAATCTGCCATTGAGATCTGATTAGCACTCTCCATTATTAAGTATTAAAGTAAGCAAATCCGTTTGACCTGTGGGCGGTGAGGTCTCAGGCTCCGATATTATTGTTGACTCCTCCGTCCACCCTTATCGATACAGTCGCTGCATTCACACTCTAACTCAAGCTTCAACCCTCAGCTCACCGCCTCTGTCTCTGCCTCTGCATTGCTCCTCTCTACACAAAACAGATGGATGTGAGTTTGTTTATTCCACCCACCCCCAACACTCCTGATATGTGTTTTTGGGCGCTGAATTCATTCAATCGTTTGGCTGCAGGAATGCAGGAGGAGCGGTAACATTCCGGCATTCGGCAACTGGGATTTGGCCAACCACCTCCCCATCACTCAGTACTTCGAGAGTGCCACTCAGGCGGGTCTGCTTCCTCCCTCTTCGTCTTCGTCCGCACAAACCCGTTGTCATCTTCATGCCCCTCCCATGCCTTCCTCTCTTCATCGTCAAAAGGTTCCTTCTGTCCCTCCTCAAATTTGTAACCTCATTTTTTTCCATCATAATTAACGAGAGGAGGATTGTGTGTGTGGGCGCAGATGAGGGGCTCGAATGTTGTGAAGGAGAATATGATGAATACGAGAAGGCAAGGCAAAGTGTGGGACGTGAAGCCCGATGGGAACGGCAAGGTCGCCCCGCCGCCGCCGAGACGGCCGAAGCCGGTGGACCAAGATCTCTATCAGATCCCTCCCGAGCTCCTTCGCAATTCCAAGCGGGTCTCTCTTTCCTTCCCCTCACTTTCATTACGCATACAATTTATGCATACGTTCATTCTTTTGATGGGTTTATTGTAATATGATGGCATGGCAGAGTAAAATGCTGGGATTCATTTCCAAGTGCCTGCTCCCCAGTGGCTGCGTTTCCTGAGCCTTCTCTTGACTTCACCATCCAGCTCTGGTACTTTTCTCTTCCATTTCCTTTTTGTCTATGGGGTTTGGGTGAGAGCGAACAGATTGATTGCTTGCGAATATCTCATTTGTATCGAGAGAGGATGGTCATGTGAATTTGTGAGGTGAGGCTCCTCAACTGGGGATGATATTCACACAGATGTTCTCTTTAGTTTTCACTCATTATTCTCACTTCTCCTGCTCACTCTTTCCAATCTCCCCCCTTTCAATTTTATCCATCAATTCTGAAAAGCAGATAAAACCCAACGACTCGGTAATCATCGTCTACCTATTAATCTTACATTTAAAGCGCTTTATAATTCCGTCACAGCTTTTTAAATAAAGCCTAAATTGCTGGCCATTTAGTTTTCACCACTGTTACGTTTTGTTTTGCATAAAACTCATCTTTCAATCAGCATGTTTTGCAATCCGCTTGACGGGTAAGGAATGCATTTTGGGGAGCATGTTCGGAAAAGGTTTTTACCAAAATGTATTTTTGGGTTAAAATGCATTCGGGATGAAATGATGAAAAAATCATTCTACACGGATGACATTTCAAGTTGTAACCTTCACATTCCAAAACGTGATCAAGGGTATTCTAAGTCGTGATTTAACTACTTTTTATTATTTTATTTTTTTTCTAATTTTATTACATTATATAAAATATATGTATTATTTAATGAGATTTATTTTCTTTTAGATCATTTTTCTATCAAAAGTCACTTTTACAAAGTTTATTCAAATAATTTTTCATTTTTCATAATACATTATGAACAAAAATTATTTTTCAAAATACATTCTAACTAAAAGTTATTCTCTTGACTGCTATCCAAACCGATCCAGTATCACAAAAAAACTCATCTTTTAGAATTTTACTAACGGGTCCCTCACCACGCTGAGATTTGCTTCTATAACTGAGTATCTGTATCTTTTGTTTATTAAAAAAAAACTCATCCTGCAGTTATTTTTTTAATATTCCCTTGATTGGTCATATTCAAGACAGGAGGATATCTTGTTACCAGAATACTAGCTTGTATATATGAATGAAAATGGAAGTGTTATTTTAATTATGAATTATTTAATCATAATCTTGCTACCAAATCAGCAATTAACGTTGATGAAACATCTGAGCTGATCTCTAATGCTTGAAAAAATGAATATATTAATGAATGAGCGGAAGCATGTGTTGGGTCAGGACAAGATTCCAATGAAAAAAAATGGAGTATTGTTGGCTGCCAAGCTCACTGTAGGCACTACAGAGAACAGCCCGATTGTTATGAACTCAACGCAATGATGGAAAATTCCCAGATAATGGGGATGTTTGATTACGCGAACACAGCCGAACAGATTCACAAGGATCTAACAATGCAAGAATCGCCAAAGACTAGAAGAAACGTCCAAGAACAACAAGAAAGAGAATAACAGAAAAATACCCCTAGTGGGTCCAGAGAGAAGGAGGGAGAGAGCACGAAGCAATCAAGAAAGAAATTACATCACACTTCAATCACACCCTCTCCGCTCACTCATTGTCTGTTTATACTCTCAGCTTCCAAGTGGCACGCCTCTCCCGCCTGCTGCGATGAGGCTTCAGTCCCCCTTCACGAACGGGTTGGGCTTTGCTCTCTGTTTGGGCCGTATTACCCCACCGTCTGCTTTCTGCATGATCCATAACATCACCCCTTGGTACGACAGCGACCTTGTCCCCAAGGTCGAAGTTCGGGTGAAGCTCCTTGAACTCCGTCATGTCCTCCCATGTCGGTGTATCCTGGTCATCCCATTGAACCAGCACTTGTGTTATCCATTGTTCCCGACGCTGGATGGTTCGTGTATCCAGAACCGCAACGGGTTGAATAAGTGGTCCTTCCACCCCTGTTAGTAGCGGCAGTGGCACGTAGGGGGTGGTGGTGGTCCCCTCGCATTTCTTGAGGAGTGAAACATGAAAGACGGGGTGTATTTTGGCTGACTCAGGCAACTTCAACTTGTACGCAACTGTCCCAATCTTCTGTTCTATAGTAAATGGCCCAAAGTAACGGAGAGCAAGCTTATGATGTTTCCGGAGTGCGACGGAGTGTTGTCGGTACGACTGCAACTTGACAAGCACTCTGTCTCCTTCATTAAAGTGAACCTCTGTCCTCTTTTTATCAGCGAAGCGTTTCATCCTTTCTTGTGCTTTTGCCAAATTTTCTTTCAACACCCCCAATATGTCATCTCTCTGTCTCAGCTGTTGAAACAGGTCCTTCGGCAACTCGTCTGTTACTGTAACTGGTAGGAGTGTCGGTGGGTCTCGCCCGTATACAGCCTTGAAGGGCGTCATGCCTATAGCGCTATGATGTGCGGTGTTGTAGGAAAACTCTGCCCACGGTAGGTATTCCATCCAAAGCCGGGGGCAATCAAACACGAAACACCGTAAATACATTTCCAAACACCTATTGAGCACCTCGGACTGACCGTCGGTTTGTGGGTGATATGCCGAACTCATTCGCAAGGCTGTGCCCTGCAACTTGAACAATTGTTTCCAAAATGAGCTGACGAAGACTCTGTCCCTGTCCGAAACTATGGTTTTGGGAAACCCGTGTAACTTGACCACATGTTGGATGAAAGCCTCTGCCACTCTTTCACTGTCGAAGGATGCCTTAAGAGGAACGAAATGGGCATATTTTGACAGTCTATCAATGATGACAAATATGACCGAGTAGCCCTTCACAGGGGGTAATGCAACGATGAAGTCCATCGCAATGTCCTCCCATATTGCTGTAGGTACGGGTAGCGGTTCAAGCAAACCCGATGGGTGTGATTGCGAGTACTTGGCTTGCTGGCACACTAGACACTGCTTGACAAATGCCTTAATATCCTTCCTCATCTTTGGCCAGTGGAATAAAGCTGCTATGCGTTGAAATGTACGCAAGGTCCCGGCGTGACCCCCCACCACCGATGCATGAAATTCCAAGAGGATCTTCGTTATTAGCTCACGATCATCGCTGGGTACTACTACTCGCCCCTTCCATATTAAGAGGTCACCCTTCAGTCTGTAATCCCCCATCGTGGTCGGGTCCTCCCGATAACGAGCAAGGAGGGCCTGCAGTTCCGTAGAGTTTCGGGTGGCTAGCTGTATCTCATCAACTAGCGTGGATTGAATGCTCATGAGAGCCATGTGTGACACTCGAGACAGCGCATCTGCTACTACGTTCATCCTCCCGGGTTTATATTCCACTGAAAAATTATATCCCATCAGTTTTGGGAGGTAAAGTTCTTGCTCCGGAGTTTGAATGGTCTGCCCCCTTAAGTGTTTGAGACTTTCTTGATCTGTTCGAACTATGAAGTGACGTCCGAAGAGGTAGTGTCGGAATTTGGCAATGGCCTGGGTGATCGCATAAAGTTCCCTCACATACGCCGATTGAGCTTGCATTCTAGGGGAGATCTGCTTAGAGAAGTAAGCCACAGGATGCTTCTCTTGACTCAACACAGCCCCAATTCCAAACCCTGATGCATCTGTCTCAACAACGAATGTCTTAGAAAAATCTGGTAAAGCAAGTATAGGCGCTTGAGTCAGTACCTGTTTCAGTTCATCAAACGCAGCTTGTGCCTCATCCGTCCATGCGAACCCATCTTTTTGCAATAGCTTGGTCAACGGGCTTGCTATGTGTGCGTATTTTCTGACAAAACGTCGGTAGTATCCAGACAAACCCAGAAATCCTCGCAGTTGCTTCACATTTCGAGGCACCGGCCATTGCCTCACTGATGATACTTTCGTTGGGTCCATGGCTACACCTTTGCCTGAAATGACGTGACCCAGGTACTCTACTTGTCCCCTTCCGAATGCACACTTAGTTTCTTTCGCGAATAGTTGGTGTGCCTCCATCTGTTTCAACACCAACTCCACATGCTGCAAGTGTTGTTGCCAATCGGTGCTGTATACCAATATGTCATCGAAGAATATAAGAACAAATCTGCGCAAGAATGGTTTGAATACCGAGTTCATCAGCGACTGGAACGTGGCTGGAGCATTAGATAATCCGAAGGGCATCACCAACCATTCGTATAGTCCTTCGTGCGTCCTGAATGCCGTTTTCGCTCGGTCTTCTCGATGCATAAGAACTTGGTGATATCCCGATCGTAGGTCCAACTTGGTATAAAATCGGGAGCCCCCCAGTTCATCTAATAGTTCATCTACAGTTGGCATAGGGAATGAATCCTTGACTGTTATAGCGTTTAAAGCCCTGTAATCAACGCAAAACCGCCATGTACCATCCTTCTTCTTCACCAAGATGACCGGAGCAGAGAATGGACTGTTGCTAGGTTGAATCAGTCCTTCCTCTAACAACTTAGCCACCATCTTCTCGATTTCATTCTTTTGGGCGAATGGATATCGATAGGGGCGTACTTTCACTGGGCCCTTGCCTTCCTCCAAGATGATGCGATGTGTTCGTTCTCGTACCGGAGGTAATCCGTGCGGTTCTTCAAAGATACAGTCATACCTGTGAACCAGTGCTAACATGTCTTCTGGTATCTCCCCACCCTTCTCTGGTGTTTCTGCTTCATTTTCCTCCAACTGCATTACATAACACTCAGAGATGGCCCCAGTTTGGACCAATCGTTTCAGTTGGTGAAATTCTGCTGATGCAACCACCATTCCGTTAGAGCCTCGCAGGGTAATGAAACTCTGACGATTGTAGAATTTAATATAAGACTCGCCAATAGTGTAGTTGGCTATATGTGGGCCTAAAGTAGCAAGCCAAGATGCGCCCAGGACTATATCGGATCCAGCGATTGGTAAGACATAGGCTGGGAATTGAATGTAATGACCTTGGATTTGTACTGGCACTTGTCGTATCCTTCCCTCCCCCTTCATTGCATTACCATCCCCTACCATAACCCTCACATCTTTCGTACGTTCAATAGGAAGGTTCAGGTGTTGAGCCACACGGGGGTGTATGAAGCTATCGGAGCTCCCCCCATCCAGCAATATTTGAACTTGTGTCCCTCCAATCATTCCTAGGAATCTTATGGTGGCCTTTCCAGGCGATCCTAGATATGCGTTCAATGACAAATGATGAATGGTAGCCTCTTCTTGCTCTGGCCCTTCACGTGGGCTCCCTGTTTCCTGGTCTATGCTATCTTCCTCACATTCTATTAGCATGTATTGTTTGTTTGGGCACCGATGCGCCGGGGTGAACTTGGCATCGCAAGTGTAACATAGCCCTTTTTCTCTGCGGATCATCATTTCTGCCGGCGTCATTCTTTTAATGGGGCCCATGGTCTTCCCACTAGGAGTCGCCAATAATGGTGGCAAGCTCTGTTTCGTGATTGATCCCATTGCTACTGAGTTGCCGAAAGTTCTCTGTCCAATCCCAGCGGGACTGTTAGTGACCCTTTGCTTCATTACCCCGACGGAAATATCTCCACACGTGTAGAGTCTTGCCAACTCCACTGCCCGCTGCAAGCTGTTGGGGTGTCTGGCCACCACCTCCCTTTTAATTTCAGGCTTCAGGCCACTGGTGAAACAGTCAATTCGGGCCTCGTCTGAAATGCCTTCTGTTCTATTAGCAAGCGTCACGAATTGCCTGCAGTATTCTTCTACGCTGCCCGTCTGCGTTAATTTGAACAGCTTCGATCGCGGCTGCTCTAGGAGTGAGGGTCCGTATTCGGCTTCGATGGCTCTAGTTAACGAAGCCCAATCATAAATCGTACGCGATTTTTGCAGCATCTGGAACCACGGCACCACGTCACCTTCCATGTTGATGGCTGCTAGCACTATTCGGTGTGGGTCCGGCGTTTCATAATAAGCAAAATATTGTTCGGCCCGAAAGATCCAGTTGGACGGATCTGTACCATCAAACCTCGGAAAATCGATCTTTATCTGCTTAGTGAAGTGTGGTTGTTGTGGTCTGTTACTGGTATGGGCAATCATCATTTCCTTCAGAGTTGTCTCTATCTTTTCTACACGCGCGTCTGGGGCCCGGGCGAGTGCTTCAATAGCAGCTTCAATACGATCCAGTCTCGCGTTCGTGTTGTTCACTTGTTCGTTCAATTGCTTAAAGTCAGCTTGTAGGTCCTTGAATCTAGTTGTTTCTGCCATTGCTATTCTCTCAACGAAAGCACCAAAATGTTATGAACTCAACGCAATGATGGAAAATTCCCAGATAATGGGGATGTTTGATTACGCGAACACAGCCGAACAGATTCACAAGGATCTAACAATGCAAGAATCGCCAAAGACTAGAAGAAACGTCCAAGAACAACAAGAAAGAGAATAACAGAAAAATACCCCTAGTGGGTCCAGAGAGAAGGAGGGAGAGAGCACGAAGCAATCAAGAAAGAAATTACATCACACTTCAATCACACCCTCTCCGCTCACTCATTGTCTGTTTATACTCTCAGCTTCCAAGTGGCACGCCTCTCCCGCCTGCTGCGACGAGGCTTCAGTCCCC